>BGZK01005028.1:0-10294 GCA_005406025.1 Eumeta japonica | reverse complement strand
AACATATTTGCAGGAATTTTAAAAATATCACTAGAAAAAACTTAAAAAAATCAAATAAAAGTGGATTTTATTAAACTCTGTTTATTTTGATATTTAAATCAAACAGTTTGAGAGACATAACTTTTCAATTATTTTACTTTAGTTTTTGGGGAATTGTGCTTAAACAGACTTAATTGGAAACTAAAGGAATTATGGATGTGAATAAATTCAATTTGAACACCACGGACAAAAACCACAACTTTCAATAAAGTCACATTTTGCAATTAACAGAGCTCTGTTAACGTAAATTAAATACTAGTTTTTAAAAAGAGCCCAGTACATGTCCGGAAGCCAAGAACTACTTAAAATTCTGTCGTAACCCAAAGCTAAATAGTTACTTCATCCTACCTAATCGCTAGAACATCTAAAATAATTCTGGAAATCTCGAAAACTAGCTTGAAAAATTTTGATTTTCAAATTTCTGGAGAAGATAAGTGGGTTTTGGAAAATGGTGATATGATCCAACTTCTGACCATATACAAATGGAAGTCTAAAGGGTCCTTTATGTTACCTAGTAGGTGGTATATCTGAAATAATCTTGGAAGTCGAGAAAAACGGGCTTTAAAAATTCAATTTTTTCAAATTTCTTTAGACTTCCAAAACTGCCGAAAATGTATTCTGATTTGAAAATTTGTAATCGAAAATCTAAAATTGTGTTATTAACTCGAGTTGCATAAATTGTCGGATAGAGCACTTAAACTCCTGCACAACGATGTATCTTCTTCGTAAGAAATGTTTTAGCTATAGTTTTGTGGCCTTCTCCAGGGCAAGTAAAGTTTGGTGAACCGCGACACATTAACGCTCTTTATGGTTATTGCAGTAATCTAAGCTTAGGTATGCAGATTGCCTCACGGCCGCGTTGTAACCTTTCGCTAGAGGTTAGTTGGTGATAAGTCATATTTAAGAAATGCCTACTTTAATAGTAATATTCCCGGCTATGGTTTCTGGGTCTTTTGTGGAGGTAGGCTAAGTCTTGGTGGTAACATCTTGACGTTTTATATGCGGCTATATATATACCAAATATATAATATATGCTGATTTTGCTTTCGTCTAAATTCTAATATTTTGTATATTAAAATAGAGAGTACAGTGTTTTAAGTGGAGCTAGGCTTGTCAGCTTCTCAGTGCTCAATAGCTTGAAATATAAAGCAAATCATAGATAATATTGAACTATTAAATTTATCTTTTTGTTTTTTTTGTGCGATGAAGAGGGGAAGGGGGGAAGGTTCTGTTTATAATGAAAGACTCACATGTCCCGGTATCTGCATGATCTCTTTACTGAGTACCGGGCTGTGTCAAGTCGTTTCCATTGCCTTTGCTATAATTATTGGTAAGCCCATTGTTAAATAAATAATGAATGTGATGATAAATACGTATTTGAAAACCACAGACACAAACCACGGCTTCTAGCAAAGACACATTTTGCAGTTAACAGAGCACTGTTAACGACTTAACAGTGGTCGTAAATTTGATACTAGTTTTAAAAAGAGCCATGCGCACGCCGGGAAGCCAAGATTTAGTTTAAATTCTACCGTAAACCAGAGATAAATAGTTACTACATCCTACCTAATCATCGGAATGGCCAAAATAATTATGGGAATCCAGTAAAATGAGCTTACAAAAATTAAACATTTTGCATTTTCTGGAGGAGAAGATTGGGTTTTTGGGAAAATGGAAAATTAGCCCCACTACTGACTATATACAAATGGAGCTTAGAAGGTCCTTTACGATATCCAGCAGGTGGGATATCTGAAATAATTTGAGATTCGATAAAACGAACTTTAAAATTCTTTGTAATCAATTTCTTTCTGATTCTCTGTTGTTCTCAGCTTTTGGCTTATAATCCAAGTGTTGTATATAAAAACTACTAGTTTTAGTATTGCATACATAAATACAAGAGTAGCAATTGCATTACTATGTATAGTGTAGAATAAGTAAATGGCGCTAAACCATTTGGCAAATACAATAATGCAATACCATTTGCAAGTTTGTGAATAGTAAAGAGGCTTTTGGTCCAGCACATGATGCGAGTCATGGGAAATAAATGGCCAGGTCCTCAGTACTCCGTATTATTACTTACCTCCAGAGCTGCCGATTTTGTTTATTTCTAACCAAAATTGGTTATTTTTGTCTTTAATGTGGAGTTGTGAATATTTGCCTGATTTGGTTATTTTTTTTGCCAAAATAATAATACACATCTACATATTTTTTATGTAACAGGTACTTTTAAGCTTTTATGTTTCTCAATTTTTAGTATTGCTATCAAGGCAACTAAAAATAGAACAGCTAATGACTAAAATTGCTGTTATGAATGAATTCGCTTTGATTGCTATTCATTTGTTTATAATAGGTTTGTTGCTGTACTCAACATTAAGAGACCACGGGTTCCAATTTGCCGAAAACTGTTGAAGTTCGGGCATGTGAGAGAGATTTCGAGAGAGAAGTATTCTTCTTTATCTTGCACAAAATAAACCAAACTTTTTCTTCGGGCTAGTTTGGGCATGCAGGTAAATAGTCAGCTGTTTCAAAAAGTAAACAATAAAAATTGCAAGCAAATCTTACGAAAGATTTTAAATAGTGAATTTTGTTAAAATATTCAATTAGAAAATGCTTAAAAATTTAAGTACATACTTGAATTTTGCGTTAATGCACACTAGTGTGTCATATATGTATGTATAAACACATAGGAATGTATATAATTTAATTTACTTCATATGATTTTGTGTATTAAATGCTAAAACAGCTGACATTTTGTTTTGCCATAGAAATGTGGTTTTGAGTGTTCCCGTACTTTTGTGTGTTTTTCTTTAATATTGATATTTGCCCAAAAAGTACGTGAACAAACCTAATATTTTTCTTTTACAACACTGTCAACCGCTTTTAATTTTACTAAATATTCAAATCACATGCGTTACATTATAGATATGTATGCATTTGAAATGTTATTCAATAAAAATACTATTTATTGAAAGTTGGCTATATATTTTCTCATTTAAATTTTGTAGTAAAAATTTTTTGATTGTGACAGCTCTGCTTACCTTCTACTTCTGATAAAATAGTTTTGTATCTCTAGATTCTTCGATTATGTACCAACATCTGGCATCCCTGTGTCATTGCGTTAATTTTCTTTCCAAGTGTTAGTTTAGTGATTTTTTTTTTTAATAAGTGCGAGTTATTTTTTTTTTTTTCTTTTGAAAACTTTTCGTTTTCAGTTTTAGTTTCACTATAAAAGAAAAGAAGATTATTTGTTTGTAAGAGCGTGTTTCAAAGTAGTTTTTCTTTAGGACTGGCTGTTTATGTACATTTACACCGCTATAGTAGTTTTATAATACACTTTTATCCTTGTTGTAGTTGCTGCCACAGTGCTTAAAATAGTATTTTTCTATCTGCTTATGAGAGCAACAAAAAACAAAGACACTTCTTAAGCTGTTACAGTTTTAAGGCTTTATTGTTTTGGTGTTTGTTTTGTGCGTGTGTGTGTGTGTGTGTGTGCAAATACTTCAGCTCTTGTTATTTAAGTCATAAGATTTACTTTTATGGCGAAGTATTTTAATACCTGGTTTAGTTTAACAATTACTAGTTATTTTCTTAACGAAAGAAAATATAAAAAGTATCTGGTTTTTTTCGTTTTCATGCTGAAATAATTTTATTCAAATTGCCTTTTAAATATTTTTCTTTCTATTTTTTTTTGTCCTTTACTTAAACTTTCTCAGCTGCACACATTTTTTTTTAAGTTTGTATTGCTTTTCATTTTTATTTCTTCTTAAGGATTTAATTTTCTGCTGGTGCGTGCATTTCACAAACGTGGAAGCGATAACCAGGTTCTTCGTGTTTAAGCATTTCTTTGAGAATTCTTTTCTATGTCTTATTTTTATGCTTAAATAATTTCACTGCTTAAATGGGTTTTAGGTTTCACATAAAAACAAAAAACATTCAACACAAATTTATTTTCAACACGTCCTTAATAAAACAAAGTTAGTTTATTTGTTTGTCTTACATATACATACATATATATGGCAACGATATCAAACTGAAATTAGTAAATATTTGTATAAAATTTGTTAGTTAACGTTTTGCTTTGAAAAATACTTTTTTTTTGTAACCACTGAAATATATGGTTTAACTACTAGTTTTATTACTTTTGTTTTTGGTTTTGTGGTGGCTGGCATGTAATCAATATGGTTCTGCCTGACTACAGATATGCTCATAGACAGTTATAAACTTTCAGAGTTGCAAATAACTCTCAGCCTGCTCGGCGTGGTGACCTAGGAGCAGATGTTAGCTGATTCAAGGCCTGATGTTTGCTTGTCGGCTTTGTGCTACTAGTTAGATAAACTATAATATTGTAATGCTCGAAGTACAGATCGAGTGCAACAGGTCCATTTGTGATCCATGACATTTATAAATGGAGAATTGCGATCTGGCCAGTACACCAGGTATGGCAGTGTGGCGTGTTTACCATACCCCGTGGAATTGATCCACCGTCAGCAAATTCGCAATCCCTGAAGGCATTAAAACCATTTGGATGCGATCCGAGTGTATAGAGATATATTTCGAGTTTAATGGTGCTTCATCTTGATTTTTAGAAATTGAAATTTTAGAGAGAAATTATATCCTTGTGTATAAGGATATATTTCCAGGCTTACCTTTAAATTGGATATTGAAGCTTCTAGTTAGAAGGGAGTTGTATATAAAGTGTTCAATCAGCTACTGGATTGTGATATTGATCACCAAGATTTCCAGTATATTCAACTGGCCATCTGTTCTTAAGTTCCACATAACATGCTAATCTGTTGCTTTGTTAACTAGCAGTTAACAGGCATGTGTTAACTAACGTCTCGACCGCCTGCCATCATACTGATAACTCATAGAAAATTCGATTTTATAACCATTTCGTGAAGCCATATAACCACATCTTAAAAAAGAAAGATTGTACTTTTGATCTTGACTTGCGAATGAAATTCACCTTCAAGGTGAAATCTCTCCATTTTATTTCTTATTTTGTACACTAGAGCCCTGACTTGCGTTGTTAATGGGGACCGGAGGTTAGCGACGCAAATCGGAACAACGCAAATCGAATCACCTTTTTCTACATAAATAAACTGAAAGTTAATTTATTGGGGAAAATATTCAAAACGAAGCCAAAAATGTTATGTTTTTGATAAAGAAAAAACAGGTACGAATATATTTTTATATATTTTATTTACTTCAGGAAATCTCTTCGAATGCAATTTGAAAACTTCTAAGTGTACAGGCGACAATCTGTGCTACCAGAGGTTGTAAAAATGCTAAGACAAAAAATAAATGTTAAAAATGGTAATCCACAATGTTGCAGTAAAAAATTTAACCGTTTTTAGCAACGCAAATTGAACTGAAAACGAAGCAAATCAGAAATAAAACGACGCAAATTGGAATCAGAACGATGCAAATCGAATTTTTCCAGTTTTTGAAAAGCGACGCAAATTGAAACGACTCAAATCGGGACGACGCAAGTCGGGGCTCTAGTGTATTGGGTTTGAAGACGAATATCTAGAAGAACGAATTACATCAAAAATCTCCAAATATTTCACAAATAATATTTACCCATAAAAATATAGATAAAGTACAAATTAGTAAAGCTTTTGAGTCTCATTAGGAAGTTCTATCATTCAATTTTGTCTAATAATTTTGACAAAGTAGCATCAGTTGTGAATTTGATTCAAACGATTCGCCAAAAAAAAAGTTTAAAAAAAGTTTAAAAAATTTGATTCAGCAGCAGCTTGCGATATCTGATTTTCATAACTAAATGATGTTTATTGGTAGATGTCTTCGCTAAGTACAACAATTTTTGCCACATATCACTAAACATGCACAATTATTTGCTGACAGTGGAACCAATACATACACAGCTCACGTGTTTTTGTTATGATTTGTATTAATTCACAGTACCGCAAGCTCCGTTAAGCAGCTTTGTTCCAAAAATGTCTTGCAAAAAATTCTGCCAGTTCCAGCAATAATTTTTTTTTTAATTTTCTGAGCAATAAAAGAATCGCTCTGTTAAAGCACCTGCTGTTAAACGATAATTTTTATGACTTTCAAACAATTTTATGTGAAAATATGTATAAATAATTATCAATTATTGACCAGTTTATTCTTTTGTATTTGTTCATGCTTTGCTCATTTTATCTAGTATTCTTTCAATAAATAATTCTCTACCGTTTTATTCTATAACTGCTGCTCTCTGTTCCATTTGCCTGCCTGCCTGCCTTTCAAGGTCATTGGGTGCTTAATCAAAAATAACGTTGCCAAGACAATATTTAACAAATGAAAATGTTATTTTTTATTTTATTTTGTGTTGTCCACCAGCATTTTTTTCTTTTACAGTTTTGAAAAGTCATCATTATTATTTTTAATATTTAATTTTGAGTAATTTCCTTTTATTTTTATATATTTTCCTACACATTAAGTACTTTCTTTATCTTTGGTTAATGTTTATTTTATGTTTGGGGAAAGAAGAGACATTCATACATTGAAATTATGAGGAAACCGAACATACAATTGAACAAATTGCCATACATATGTATGGAATTCTTAAGGAATTGTTATAAAACGTATTTAACCCACTGATTGATGATGATGATATTTGTGTTGATGATAATAACGAATGACGATGCTGGTTGGTTGGTTGGCGGTGATTGTCGTGCACATCCATAACTATTTGTCAAATGACTGATGACAATCATCAAGAGAATGTTTTGAATACATGAGAAGTGTTTACGTATATTTTAAGTCGTTATCTTATTTTTATGTATTCATTTTTTGGCCATTGTTGCCCATGACAATGTTAATGTTTGCGATAATGACGGACGCTGAACTACTTAATAAGCGTAAAAGGTCATACCAACATTTATACTTTGTATGCATGAATAATAAACTGAAAACAAGACAAGACAATACACATGCCAAGACAAAGTGAAACAAAATGAAGAAAGTGGAAATAAAAAATCATTTGCCTTGTGGGTCAATTAACTTAAATTGTCAATTTGTTTAATAGGCTTGCAAAAGAAAAATAGATATCTTCAGTCCATAGAAAGTATTTAAATTATAACTGAAATGCAAACAAAATCGAAAACACATTTTAAACAAGTAAGAAAGTTATATTCAGCTGAATCTTAAATACCGATGTCCAAAAATTTTTGTTTTACTTTAAATTAGCTGTTGTTTACTACTATATGTGTTTTTGGCACAAAAGCGTTTTGGCTTACTAAACGGCCCGGCTTCTTGAGAAATCGGTTTTAGCTATATTCCGGTTATATATGGATCGATGACCGAGAAAAATTATTTTTGCTTCAAATATTTATTTTTACGTCTACATGCCCTTTTGTGTAGGAAAGTGTTCAGGTTTACCAAAAAGTTCAATTTCTTGAGATATCGGTTTTCGCTATATCTCGGCTATATATGGACCGATGTCCAAAAAAAAATTTGTTTACTTAGAAGCAGCGGTAGTTCACTACGATATGTGTTTCTTAGCACAGAAAGGCATTTTAGTTCATGAAACCCCCCGATTTCTTCAGAAATCTGTTTTTGCTATATTTCGCCTATATGTGGACCGATGCCAAAAAATTTTTTTTCGTCACTAATGACTAAGTCAAACTGAATATTTACTTTAAATCAAAAAAAATTTCAAAATTTCCATACAAAATGCAAAATTTTTGCGAGGTATCTCCGATGTTTCGGATATATCTCAGCTATTCGTGAACCGATTTTGCTGAATTTAAATAGCGATTCCTCGTGGACAATATGCAACATATTAGTGAAGGAACAAAGTTTCTAAGTCAAATAGTTTTCGCAGAAACTTGATTTCAACAACTCACAGACGGACAGACGGACATCGTTCAAATAACTTCTCTATTAACGCTGATCAAGAATATATATACTTTATAGGGTCGGAAATGAATATTGAAAAATTACAAACGGAATCACAAACTTAGATGTACCCTTAGACAGTATGTGAAGGGTATAAAAATGTCTATAAATACCAACTAAAAGTAAATATCTCCCAATAAATGTTATTTTTAACAACATATTCTTTTGATAAAAATTATTCTACCGCTAAAAGTGTCAATGTTGTTAAGCTGCAGCAACTAAAAATATAATATTTTATATATAACAAAATGTTAAGAAGCATATTCATATAAAAATTAAATTCCTTTATTAAATAATTTTAATAAAAAATTGCAGAGAATGTTTGTTATAAAATGAGGCATTGAACTAAATGAAGCGCATAATAGAATTACGTTGGTGCATGTGGAATCACATGGGCTAATATATTCTTATTAGCCTGACCTGTTTTATATGCCAAAGAAGATAGTTTTGTATGACATTATGCTGATAAGATGTGATATCAAATGATGGATTTTAAAATATTAATTTTAAAATGAACGATTTTGAAAATTAATGAATTAAAAACGAACGTTTTGTAGACCAAACGATTTGGAAAATGAACTAATTAAATTAACGATTTGGAAAATGAACGATTTAAAAGTGACCGATTTGAAAGCGAACAATTTGGAAAACGAACGAATTGATAAATTAGATTGTTATTGAAAACGTAAGGTATTGAAAGCAATCGAGTTTAAAATAACAAGCAATTTTATCAAGCAACGAAACGGCAAATGAGCAGTTTTGAAACGATCGATATTGAAACCGATTGATATGGAAACCGAAAGATGTTGATAACAATCGAGTTAAAAATAACGAATAATTTTCAAAACAAACAATTTGGAAAATAAATGATTTTGTAAATGAAAAATTTGGAAAACGAGCGATTTTGAAAACGATCGATATTGATGGCGATCGATATGGAAATCGAAAGATGTTGAAATTAATCGCGTTTAAAATAACAATCGATTTTGAAAATAAACAGTTTGGAAAAGGTATGATTTTGAGTATGCTCCATATTGAAATTGATTGATATGGAAAGCGAAATATTTTGAAAACAATCCAACTCAAAAACAAAAACAAGCTATTATGAAAATGAATGACTTTGAAAACGACTAATTTTGACAACGACAGATTTCAATCAGTTTTAATTTTAACCAAGCAAAAATCGGTTTCATATAAAAAAAAAAAAAAACATTATATATATGTACATACACATCTATTGACTAATTTCAGAAACGAGTGGTTTAAACAATAATCTATAAGCAAAATGTAAATCACTCATTTTGTATTTTCGATTTTAAAACGTTTGACTTTGTAAAGCGCACAACAAATCAAAAGGTTTGATGGCAAATGATCGATTTTAAAATTTTATTTTAAATAGCTGATTATTTTTGAAAATTAACAACTTTAAAAACGAACGATGTTGAAAACGAACGATTTTGAATCTGATTAATTTTGAAACCAAAAGATATTGAAAGCAGTTTATTAAAAAAACAAGCGATTTTGATAAAAAGATGTTAAACACAATTGAGTTAAACGAATAGTTTTGAAAATGAGCGATTTTAAATCTGATCTGATTTTTGAAATTGATTGATTTTGAAACAGATAAATTTTGTAAGAAATCGTGTTATAAAACAAGTGATTTTGATAACAAACGACTATAAAAAAGCGATTTCACAAACGGTCGATTTTGATCAGTGCCATATATAAGAAAAAAAGCTTTCAATATACACACATATGTATGTATGTATGTGCAGAGTACATACATGCCTATACCTCAGTATGTACACAACTGTATGTACATGCATACATGTGTATGTATTCACATGTGTAAATAATTATTAGTATGTTTCTTTTTCTATTTTTTGTTTGCATTTCTTTTAAGCTGTCAAGTGTATAATTAAACAATTTTTTTGTAGTTTTCTAATTTTTATTGCTGCCATACAATTTAAGATTTTAAGCTTCAGGCTCCTTCGTCTTGGCAAACACATACATACATACATAGACAGAAGCATGTATATTCGCTAAACCGCAGTTATAAAATTGCATTTCAATTGCATGTCGTAGAAATGTGCAGGCGAATTTTTGTGTTCTCAATTAAAGCAATTATTATTGATCAATTACGTTTGCCGCTGTTTATTCTTCTGGTTGCTGGACAAAGCTTTCTTTTATACAAGTATATAGTCGTAGTACACACTTTTATAGCAGTTGGGGGACAGTTTTAATTGAGAATAATTAACAATATTATTAAAGAAGAGTTTGTTTAATTGCTGGTATTTTGATTTAAAAGAATTTAAAACAATTGCATTTCGAACTTTTTTTTTTCTTAAAT
>BGZK01005027.1:0-10296 GCA_005406025.1 Eumeta japonica | reverse complement strand
TTTATGGTTCAAGTAAAGTAATTGAAAGAAATGGATTTAAAAGTAGACGTGGCTTAAAAGTAATCTATAATTTGTCCCAGACTTCAACAGCAACTGATGTAAAATTTTCAGGACGATTGGTCCAGAGATTATGCTTTCTATAAAAATAATCAAACAAAGAAACATTCAGTTTTATGGACGTTCAGACATATTTATATACATACGTACATAGAAAATATCTTAAACAAACTTTTCAAGCTCTACCTTTTGGAAGATAAACAAGAACTCTGTGAAGAATGAAGAAAGAGCCAGCCCGTA
Organism: Eumeta japonica; assembly: GCA_005406025.1. Lineage (NCBI taxonomy): Eukaryota > Metazoa > Arthropoda > Insecta > Lepidoptera > Psychidae > Eumeta > Eumeta japonica. The sequence goes on along the minus strand of BGZK01005027.1, from coordinate 9,999 downwards.
GAATTAAATATTTTGATTAAATTAATTGTAGAAGAATTGTTGTCTGTCATGTGTCAAAAGTCAAGCTGCTGGAAAAGCACATAATAAAAATAAACAACATTATGACTGCAAATTATTTATTTTAATGTGTAAATGTACATCCATACATATATGTATATCAGATTGTACATTAATTTACATGGAATTAATTATTAAAAGAAAATGTTTATATTTTTAATAAAATTATATACATAATTCACACACATAAACATAAAGGGCACTTAAGCTGAATGTGACTTTTAGTGGCACTCATTGTTTTCTTTCATCTGTTCATTCTATTTCTGGTTTTTATCTCAACTGTTACTAATTAAAAAGAAATAAAACAAAAGTTAACAATTAATATTTTTCACTTTTGACATTTTAATCAAAGTTAGCGGGTCAAGTTTAAATTATTGTTTACGATTTCATATGATACGATGTGGTGCGAAAATATTGTAATGAAATAAATTAAATTTAAAATATTGTAAAACAAATGCACGCTATTTCAATGTAGACAATTATTTTTTATTTTTACAAAAAATGTGTAAAATGCATTTCAAATGGTTTGTTGCACTTAGAAAAATAAATTGTGTTTCAGACGATATCTACTAATCAAATGTAATAAAACATCATTCGATTAATATTTTGCCGCATGAAAAACACGAGAATAGTGACAAGAATATTAAAACTTAATATAAACTTAAGCAAGGTGCTAATTGTAATATCGTCATATTTTTTGAATCAATATTAATGCTAATACATATTTTATACAATAACAAGCAAGATTTAATAAATACAACGCCAGCGCTTCCTGTATCCCATGTAGCACTTATTACACCAATGTTGCTAAATTTATTTCAAGTGGGGAAAATCTATGTACGAGTGTGGTCTAAGCGAAAAGTGTAAATGAATAGTTTAATTAGCAAGACTTCAACCACACAACTTCTACTTAAACCAAAAATTTAAAATTATTAATACGAGTGTTTCACTATTTTGTTTTATATTATGTAACGTTAAGACTATTAAAATCACTCATATTTATTACTTAGATTGCCGTTAAATTTTTAAATTTGGCATTTTCAACCTAAAAATCTGTCATAATTACAATTACTTACTGCAATTGTAAGTACTAAATGATGAAATCAAAACTGTAAAGCTGTTTCTTAGGAAAAGGAATTGCAATAACGTTCTTTCTCTACCAGGCAAAATCCAACATTCCTATATAAATAAAACTCAATTTATTTCGCTTATCTCTATTGATCGATTCCATTGAGAAATTGTCGAAAATGACAAAGACACAAACAGAAGAAGAAGTTCATCATTAAGCATTAACCATATTCGACACAGCAGGCTACACGAACACCATTGCCGCTACATTTGTAATCAATAAGTCAACGACATAATTATTTTGAATGCAGTAGCTTCGAAATCGTATCTATTATTCACATATAAACTTTATTAAGACCAATATTGCTCTAAAACAATAATTTATATAACTTTTTCATGAAATAAGAAAATCACTAATATGTGTTGTCGCTAAGATCTAAGTTGACAGCAGTTACAACGGTGGTTAAGATGCGGTGTAGATATGCGCCCTCTTCAAAATGACAGTTCGCCTAAGAACGCCTGTAAACTATTTTGTAGTCGGTAGCTGCTATGTCCAATATGTTGAATGTTTTAAATTTAATGTTTTAAATAGAAATAGTGAAAAAACTTAATTAATCCTTATTACGGATGGCGACGTTGCTGTCACATCTGCTGAGACATCAAAACTATGCACTTTCTTAATAGTTTGACAGCAATATATTGGTTTTCAAGAGCCTATTAATTTTCTTTGGCTATAATATAACAAGTCTTTATTAAGTAAAACTTTGGTTTTTAAAAACTAGTTTTGTGCATCACTTTTATGTGTCGACTTCATGTGACAACAATGTCGACTTCTAAAATAAGGGGAATTATATATCCTTTAATGTTTATTTTATTTTATTTTGTATAGGTGGTTTATATGTATTCGCTATTTTACACATTTGAATTGCAATCTGGGCACCATCTTTATTTGCCTGTCTTTAGCAACTCCATTGAGAAACCTTTCACGCTTTTAATTGACGATTTCCAATAATTTACGTCAAAATCGCGATTTTGACACATGTCAGGTTACAGAAACAGTATTGTGAGAGACGCCATTTTTCGTTTCAATTCATATTGTTTTCTCTCAATTCAACCGCTTTATGAAAATAATTTCCCGATTCTTGTAACATAAAATCGAAGCATAGATTTGCTGTTGATATTTGTAATTTTGTTACTCTTCAAAATGTTTTGTTGATTTAAAGCAGGATAACTATGATCGCATGCGCTACAAAATTCATGCAATGCAATTTCGATGCACGTTTTATAAAAATTTTCGAGAATATACATACATCAAATAATGTAAATTATGTATCAAAATTCAATCTCTTTGCAACAAACTCGTAGCCACTGTCAAGATTAATATAACCTATAATTTCTCTAAGTGCTGTCAATGTTATTATCCAAGCTTTTATAAGTTTTAAATTATCATTTTATATTATATAATTTCTCATTCTAACAATAAAAAATATTCAACAGCGGATGTTTTGTTATTAAGATTCTCATGTTGTTAATTTACAATATGAGCAAACAATATATGTACACAATTTAGAAAAATTATAAACTTTTATGCATACGATTTTGTTAAATGAAATCTAATTCAAAATAAGAATTGTAACGGTATGAGAGAAAGTTTTGTTTTAGGCCATGTTTTAGTCCATGAAATGCACCAAATGGTGCGTATTAACTTATCTCTGGTAAGAAACGTTTTAAATGTACATACTTATTAATAATGTACATACATATGAATGTTTTTAATCACTATGCATGTATGCACATGCACACATACATATGTTATCTTAAAATATGTGTGCACTACTTATTTGTTGATTGCCCCAAAAGCGTGTGGTTGCTGCAAAAGGCAAACGAAATGTTTTTAAAGAAACAATTTCATTAGTTTTCATGCACGGCTACACTTGGTTGTTATTTCATATTCTTTCTCTTTTGAAAAATAGTTTCCCTTTTTCGATTATTTGGGTCAAGGAAACAGGCATGATAAATTGAAATTGCTAAAAGTCTAAAAGTATGCATGAAAATCATTTTTAATTACATTTTTGTAGATATTAAATAAAATGGGCAGATACTCAAAGTGAAAACACAAAATTTATTGTAATAATTCAGAAATATTTTATTTTAATTTAAAAGAACTTTTACAAAAACGTATTGTAAAGGCGACATAAAATTGAAGAAGATCGAAAACGGAAATTAAAAGAAAAACTTTATTAAATGTCAATGTCAAATCGAACATGTATATAAAATATGTGTATTCGAATTAATGCTGTCAAATTAATGAGAGTTATTTAAAGAAAACGTTATTTTCAACACTTTTCACTATCGATGCAAATTGACTAGCATTCAATAGAGAATTTAATAGCATTAAACATATAAACTGTTGTCTTGCAAAACTTGCTTAATTTTGCAATAAAACCAAGGAGTTCGTCATCTTTTTTTAATCTATATATATATAAAATTGAATATGTGTTTGTTTATTTGTTTGTTCCTTATATTAATTAAGCTGAACTCTGAAATAAATTATAAGCTGTTTTGTCTTTCAGCCACGCTCATTTCAACGCCCCAATTTTGCAATTTTTGTATTACTTACGTAGTTGTTAAGAAAATTTATAACAAAAAATCGCATTACTTTTAAGTATTTTGTTTTATTGCCCAACACAGCGGGCTGGGTTACATCAGTATACGCTAATGTATATGTGGTTCCGTTGCAGACCGCTTTATGTGGCTAAATTAGCAAACATTCTATCTAGGTAATAGGAATAAATGTTCAACATTGCACTTTCTCGTATTTATATTAATGTGCTAAAACTTAAATTGCAGTTGATCGCTTTTCTTAAAATTTTGCACAATAATTTTTGCATATTCAACGCCTGATTAACATGGCAGTTTCAAAAAGAGGGTTGAAAATGAATATTAGTTATTAGAATATTTTTTTAAAGTTTAAGTTTTGACTTCTGGCTTTGAAGTATGTAGAAGACATTGGCATAGAAGAGGAGCAGAGTCGATTTTGCTATATCCAGAAATTTTATTTTGCTCTTCTAATCTATTTATGTTATGTTACTATACATTAGCCTACACGGTAACAAACTAGCTGCGCTTATGATAGGAGAGATCGGGTTGGCAAATCTGAGAATAAAAGGCAAGTAAATGTTAATCACTTTAAACTTTTATAAAAATAACAATACCAGCAGTAGATACGACTTTTAAAAAACTTTTCAGTATATATTATCGTTCATTAGAATATTACAAATTTTGCATATTGTTCGGTAACTTCAACATAATGATGTCGAATATCACTCCTTTTTAGCAATTTAATTTGTTTTCCTTTTATTTTTCCACAAATAATAAATTTTATAGTATTTTTCCAAATTTTTCCTCTTCTTTTATTATAGCCTCTAATTTTGTAAAACAATCTAGCTTATTTTATTTTAAATTTTTGTTTAAAGATTGATTACCATCAGTTTTAATCTAAATATGCATACAAGCATATGTATGTGTACATATAACTTTATTGTACTTTAAATATAAGATTAATACTTGTTGTACATGAGCTTGAATGGACAGATAAATAAAGCAACATTTAAAGTGCAAAACCCTTTTGTAATGCACAGCATATTTAAGAAATTGCCAGAATTTGTCATCTCTGTTTGTTAATTTGTTTGCTGTTATTTGCGACAAACATTTGCTACTCTCTTTGAGGTATGTTAGAAGAATTTTTTCATATAAAAAATTTTTTACGTATACTTTAAGTAACACGATTAATTTTCTTTTGCATATGACCCTTAAACTATTTATTACTTATTTTTCATTTAAAAATTATTGTTCTGTGTATATTATAGACATAAAATTAACAGGTTACAATATAAAACAGGGATTTTAACTTTTAACAGTAAGAAACAAACATCTGGAAATTCTATATTTTGTAAGTTCCCCACATTATAAAAACAACACCATTTTAATTGCATTAAACGTACTGAAACTGCTGGTTGGTTTTAATTTAAATGTTGGCTACTGTTGCTTAACAACTGGAATCATTATGTAGACAAAGCCCTAAATTAATTCTTTCTCATATGTTTAAGTTCAAAAGTTCATACGCTTTATAAACTCATAAATAAAAATTCTAAGAAACATTTTATTTAAACATTGTTAAACTTTAAACTGAAACAAGTAAGAATGCTATACTTGGACATGCATAATTTTAGACATTCTTCACCCATGTTTAGTTAAAAACATTTTTGCTTAACTACTACTCTGAAAACTTTTTTTTTAAAGCATTCTTAATTAGCAGCAAAATCAATCAAAATCCTTTTGCTTGTCTAATAACACCCAAATTCTGTAGCAGAAATCAAACCTGCGACCCTGTCTGTGCCTGTTGGTCAGATATTCTACCACCCATGGAGGCTTAATTTTATGCAAGTAAATTATTTTAGTGATCTTTTCTATAAATAAATAAAAATTCCAGCAGCCCGAATTCAAATTCCATTCGTGTCACAATATTTTTATTTTTATTTTTATTTACCTAAAGTTAGTACACATGACTGGACTTTTATTTTCTTTTATGATTTAAAACGTTTGCAAAATTGAACGAAAATAATAAGTTGCTATTGATGGTATCTAACCCTTCAGTAGAATCAAAAAATATTTGAAAAACAGAATTTAGACATTTTAAGTATATTTTCACACAAATATAAGCAATGAAATTTTCACTAGTTAAAAAATGCTTAATATGAAAACAAACCGGAATTAAAACGGCTAAATTTCTGAATAGTGTATATACAAGTAAAACACCGTTTTTTAAAAGCGCCTATGGTTGATAATATGATATGGTGGGCTAGGATGCTGATAATAGCTGGTTCGAATCCGCTCGTTTCTTTACGTAATACATAAAGAGATTTGACAATTCATTATTTTGTATTTATCTCAGTAATTGTCGAATGTTGTTCATTATTATTTGCTATCGTGGACGATAAAGTTACTTTTAAATGTTTTCAAATAAATATAATCTACATAATATAGCAATAGTGTAGTAAAGAACAACTAATTTAGTTATTAAAATTATGTAGTGACAACTTCTTGTTTTGTTTCTTTTTACAATTGCCATTGAAATAAATATTTTTATGTTGTTTTGCAAAACTTTGATAAATGGTTTCAAATTGTTATATGTCATAGGGTGGTAAAGTGGTAATGCTGATTTTCTGTAGGAATTGTGAAATTCAGTGACTTACGGCTGTATTCATAAAGAATATTTTATCTTTATTAAACACTTATTTGACAGACATTGTATAGACATTTGTCAAATAAGAGCTTAATAAGCCGCAATATTTATGAATACAGCCGTTAATGTTCATTTGAAAAGGACAAACATGCTGTTGGCTTATTATTAGCCAACTTGTAATAATCAAAAACACTTATTTGCCAGATAGCATTCTAGGAGTAACTATTTGCAAGATATATAATTATAGGTTTTAGAATACGATTACTTTATGAATTTGGATCAATTGACTGATTAATGACTTCAAAAATATGTTCTAAAACAGATCTTGAGATATAAAAATGGTAAAACTGTGTAGACTAACTTCGACTAATTTATAAAAAAATTGCTTATCAATGTTGTTGAAAGATAATTTAAATGACTTTTATTGCAATTTTAAATTTATCATTTTATTTCAAGCTTCTGTCTATCAACTCAACTTCTCAGTAGTCTCGATTATAATTTTCAAATGAGGCTTGAAAATATGAAAGAAGCATTTTCCAATCTAACAGTGCTCTAAAATATTATAAAACATATTTTATGTGAAGACTACTTTACATAATTCCTCATAATCTGACATCCTTAGCTTAAAACTGTGAAACATATGAAATGTGTAACATCTTTGATATTTCAGCAATTCTTTATTAAGCAAAGCTTAATAGAATAGCTAATAAGCTAATGCTGTCAATACAAAATACTGTCACTTTTATTGATATAAATATGCAATACTATTTAAATTTCGTTGAAACTATTGCTAAAAACCTGCAGGGAAAAATAAATTTCGTATTCTATTACTAAATTCGTAATCCCAATTACTTTTTGATTGCGATGGTACCTATCACAAAACTGTCAAATTTAAATACCACAATACGTAAAAAATAATAAAACTTTTTTTTAATTAAATTATTATACTATCTATAATTGGCAGTAATAGAATATGACAAAACATTTGTTTACTACGTAAATATGTCTGTATGTATGCATTTAGACTGCCGTGTATGTAAGTACATACACACATATAATTATACCATAAATACTGGAAAAAGCCTACAAAAACAATAATAAAATCAAAACGAATTATTAATTGGAGAAAAATGTTCTACAAACAAATATTTGTTAAGAAAAAATGGCCATATTTTTCTGTGTGTATCTAGAGAGATTCTGCATGTTTTGCAATATGAGCAGAGTGCTCCTTTAGAAAAATATTTTGATAACGTAAATTTTTTATATACTTAAACCATTACTGTTACTTAGCTAAATTATCACTGTAAGAATCTATTATTTTTTTGGATCTGAAATATTAAAACTGATTTAATGTAGATTTGGAATGTTGGAGAACCGGTTTTGTGAAATTTCGCACAGCCCGTAACCCTATTATGTGCTCCTTATCGAATCTGTATTCTACGTAATTGGTGTCATTCGCAAATACATAAAACAATTTTAATTTTATCTGATAAACAAAACTCTTCTTTTTTTATTATCAAGTATGAACACGTAAACAATCAGGTGAGTTTGCTTGTGAATCACTTAAGATAATTTTTTTTTTGCTTTTGTTGATGAAGGCTGGGAAAACAAGTGCAAACTAAACCAATAAGATTAATTTTAAATTGTTTTAAAGTAAATGTTTTAGTAAAATTATTATAATGCTCATTTACGTTATTACTTTTAAGACAAATTAAACAAAAGTTGCTGTAGTTTGAGTAATACTTTATTTACATGATGCAATTTTCTAAGCAACTTTCGCCTTGCAACATACATAATGATTGTAAGAGGGGCATATAAAGAAATAAGCAGGCAGAGAAAACTAACTATTAAAATATTAGCCAAAAATTAGTTAAATGTAAATGCGAAAATGTGTACATCAAATGAAAGCCTGATATACAAACTAATGCTAGTTGTGATTAACCTTTTAGGGGCCGTATACCTCAATAGTATTTCATAATTTAAAACCTTAAATTGTTAAAACTAAAGATTTTCGTTTACTCAAGAATCACGTTTGTGTTTTACCTACGAAATTATGAAATCTCAATAAAATATAAAACCGTCAAAATCCAACTGTTAGTTATCAGTAAGTTCTAATCAATAATGGCTCCAAAGAAGACGAGAAAACTTTTGAGCTGTACTACAATCTTCTGTTTCTTATCCACTATGAAAATTATCAGCACAGACAATCAGGGAAGCGAATTTTTGAGCTTCATCGAAATATTAAAAAATGCAATTTCGGTAATGAGAGACATTTTATTTTTATTACAATAAATGTTTTAGTTTAATAGTCGAATGCTTTACCAGATATCGCCGAAATCAAGCAAATATCGCTAAAATATAAAAATTAAAGTTTTGCTAAATTTTGTACAAATTCAGTTGCTGTATTATCAAAATTCAATTCTTACAAAAGTTGAAGAAACTACTTTATATTAAAAATTAATAACATTGAAGTAAATTAGTAAAATGGTTAAATATTGCAAAAATAAGTTCACAAAAAACTCATCAGTGCTGCAGTACTTAGATCAAATCGAACAAATTGGCATACTCAAAGGTAGAATTATGAAAATACATACATGAATTCAGTTTTAAGGGTGAAGCTTTAGGTCAATTTTTATATGGAAAACATTATTTACTGCTCTCAAGAAGCTATCCGAAGGAGAGCGAAATATTGACAAATAATATATAATATAAAATTGACCTAAAGCTTCATCCTTAAAACTCAATTCATTTCATAAAGAAGGGTCGAACAAATCAAATATCAAAATACATACTATGTACATGTATACATATTTGTTTTAACTCAATTAGATACACGCAACTGGGCAACAACTACAACAATCGGCATTTCATTAGTTTGACAATTGTAAATATAAACAAACATACATATAAACTTTTATATATATATAATAGTACGCATCAAACGTTAAGGAAATATTCCCAATTATTCTTATTGTTTAACTATTTCGGCAACAATCTAGTGATTTTGAAAGGGTTTATTAATGCCCTTGGACGTTAAAAACCAACAAATATCAATAAAAAAGTAATTATTTTTTTTGAAATAACAGTAAATGCGCATCAGTTTCTTTGAATTCCTTATACCATTCTTCTTTCACTCAATCAAATAAATAATAATCAATAAAAGTTGGCTGACAGCTTTTTATAGACTCTAAGGAAATAAAGCAAAAACGTCAGAAATGCACATTAATATAAAAAACATATCTAACCAAAAATAACGCCATGGATTTTAAATATCGTCAAGTATATCGCCAATCGCAATATCAAATTTTATAGACACAAACAATTTTTCATCGCCACATCTGACAACACTACCCACAATCATTCGAACACAATCTAGTATATTTTTATACCCTAAAACTAAAATTAAAGGTATATTCACTTTGCCATTTCGTATGAACTGCAGTAAAATATTCATCGGAGACTCTATAAAGTGTATATAATCTTAATCAGTGATAAAATTAAGACGACTTGAGAACAAACGTTCGTTCACCCGTCCGTTTATCTGTGGAAAACGATAGCTAGCCTCTTCCTATTTGGCACAAATACACATTTAAGGATAGAACAGGTTAAATTTCTAAATGAGCACAATG
>BGZK01005026.1:0-10297 GCA_005406025.1 Eumeta japonica | reverse complement strand
CAAACTTGTTCATATTCATAAGATTATTCAATTCTCTTGTTGTTTGTACCCACTTTGTTGTGGAAAAGAAAGTCTTGCAACATAAAAACTCCCAAACAATTGAATATCAAGAAGATTTTTGTTTTAAACAAGAACGATCAAGAAAGTTCAGGATGCTTCTTTCAAACTGGTTTTCTAAATACATAGAATGACTTATAAGCCCTGTCGTTTAGCAGCTTTGAAGTGATTTGTGTTTAACCATAAAAAAGATAGAAAGATCTTCTCGAATGTCTATTTAAGTTAGCTTGAAAATATTATTATCGATACAGAACAACCCAATTACTGGTCCATTTTGTTTGACAAAATTGTAGACATGATACTAAATTCGACTAATGACGGCATCATGGGTGAGATTATATGATACTGGTTGATATAGCGGAGACTAGACTAGACATCAATTGCGAGATATTAACTGTCGAGATTCACTTTCCTCCGGGGACAGGTTTGGCTTGGTGAGTTGCAACACCTTGACGCTCTGCTATCGGGGTATAGAGGCCTAGGAGAGCCTCGGTCTGGTAATGGCGTACCGAATCTTCAGAGGAGAAGACATATGGCTGTGCTATAGGATTGCTCGTCGAGCTCTACACGAGGGTTACAATATCGGTACCATGGGATTGGCAGCCCAGGGTGATTCATGAGGAAAAACTCTGCCAGCCGTGGTTGAGGAGCCTATTCGGCTGCAACATGGTGGCATGTGGTGAAGTGAGTTTGTATGACCTGATCGCATATAAGGATTAGGCAAATATGTGTTTGCGGGTCTGCAAAGGATCTTCAGGTGCTGTTGCCTACCAACAGACAGTTCTCGAGATTCTTGAGAGGGTGGTAGCCGTCAAGTTAAGGCATGATGCTCACTTGCCAGCTTCGAGCCACTTGTTCGAAATGCCAGGCCTCTGGAAGGCGAGGGCAGAAAGGAAGCTAGCCCGAAACTCCTAAGCAAGGTGTCTGTATGTATTCCATTACAATATATCAAGTAAATTGTTACCTGTCATTGGGAAGTATGCCAGGCATAGTGGTGTGACATGGTTTATTCAAACTTCGTGGATTTGGTCCACCGTCAGGTTAGACCCTAGAGGCAGGTACTGACGCAAATCAAATTCACATCTGTCGAGATTCACTCCCAGTTGATCGAATACCTGAACCAGATCCTCGTGTGGTTATACTAATGCAGAGATGTATCAGGAATAAGGGGAGCAGCTTTGTAGGAAGAAGTTCGTGCAATAACGGAAAATATCGGTCAACTTATTTTTTAAAAGTCAGTTTAGGAATAACCATCTGACAGACAGACAGACAGATGGCTATTTTGTTATGCTACTTTAGCTTAACTGGTATCCTGATCATATATATCATTAAATTTCTGTCATTCAACATAAGTTAAAGTTGCACTTACCAGTTAACCCAGCATTAGAGTGGTAGTTAAAACTATCCATTAATAAAGTAAAGGAGGAAGGCAAAAATTCGCTTTATGTCGGTTCTATTCATAATGGTCTAATCTGATGGTAAAAGGAATCCATGTGCTTTAAAAAGATTTCTTTACCCTCCTTAAATAACAAGACCAGATTTATTAAGTTTCAAATGCTTTCATATCTTATTCATGAAATAGATTTATGCTTCATTTTGAACAGTTTGGGTTGTCTTATCTCTTTTGTAGTGCACCTCCCAACTTCCCTGAGGAAGTCGTAAGCTGGGATTTATATAAAATAATTGTTTATTTTAAAATAATGGCAAACGGAGCAATCGCTTGAATTGCCGAACTTATAACTAATTTAAAACAGCCACTGGTACTACGTTAACGCCAAATTAAATACCACATCTGTAATATAATGAAGCTTCGTAGTAATAATTCAGTAAGCGGTTTGGAACTTATTTCAGATTTATTTCGCCATGAAGATACAACTGTGGCTGCTTTGTACCTCTATATCCCTAAAGCCCTAAAAGCAGAGCAAAAACAAAAAGTATCAATGGCTCCAGAGGACAAGATGTCAAAGTCTGCTGTAAAATTGCCAATAGGAAAATCTTACAAGGAATACCTCAGCATAATTTGAAGATTATGATTTCCATGAGTTACAATATTCGAAATATGACACAGTTTTATTTCAAATATCTTTCCTATGATTACTTCTGGTTTTAGTGATAATATATACTGTATGTATATCTCGATTTGTATCGGAGCCTCATCAAACGGGCTTTATGTTAATGCAGGGTAGCGCAAGAAAGCCCTTTTTTTGTTGGCTATTTTAAGGAGTTGACGAATGCTTTATTTGAAGGGTTATGTAGCCTACCTAATGAAATTTTAATTGATAACTTAGGAGATGAAATAATATAATACAAACTTTTAGCATTGATTAATTAATTGAATGAAGGCAGAAATTAAATCAAACTCGCGTGGTTGAATAGGACAAATATAACTGCGAAAGTAGTCCATGATCGCTATGAGTCTGAAGTCATTGGCTGCTGATGATTATCGTAGTGGATATAAGTCAGCTGATTAGTTATCCTTCAGCTAATAAATATTCAAATTAACTTTTTATTTATTGTTTTGGTTCAAAGACCCTTCAATTGCTTTTGCCTAGTCTTTCATCATGTCTATATGCCAACGACATGCTACTCAGCTTGTCAGTAGACTCGAAACACCTTGCTGAAAAATGTTCAAACATTTACTTTATATACGATTATTTCAATTGAAATTCAAAATAATAAATTTCAAACGAAATTGTTCAATAGCGAATTAATCATTTTAAATTATTGGATTAACTTTTTATGTCTTTAAAAATACTAATCTCAAACACAATTTTTTCCATATACCCTAGACAGAGGACAGCGTTAATTTGCATCATTGATCTTGTTGTGCATTTACTCGTGTATAAGTCCCATTTGAAGCCCATGGCCAAAGTAGCCAGTGCTTTAACTAGAAATTTACTAAATAAAATTAATAGTAATAATTCCCATTCGAATGTGAATTGAACTCAGTTATAAATGCACAAAACTAAACTGCATTTATACTAAGTTCAGTTACATAATATGGCAGCACCTTCAAAAAAGGCCAGTTGTTTACATTTTCTTCACTATTGTGAATGAAAAGAATGAATGAAAAATGGAGTAACAAACCAAAAAGGTAACCTGTTTTATTTTGTTTTTTTTTGTCTATCCATTTTATGTATAAATTAAGTATTCTGAAATGTAAATATTTCAAATTGCAAAAGCAAACAAATAAATTGCGGGTTAACCGTCCCCTGTTTTGGAAATAAACAGCTCACATATAGTTCCCTAAATACAGAAATCGTCGTCTGTCACAGAAACAAATTTAATTCAATTTAGTGAGCTCTTAACGCAAATTAACTTTGTCGTCTCTCTAGGGTATTAATTTAAGAAAGTAAAAATTCAAACTGAAAAGTGCATTTACTTTCAAATGAGGATCAATAACCAGAAGAAATGATATAATTACTCCCGTAATAAAAAATATTTACATATATTCTATTGAAAAAAGAAAAACAAGTACAGACTTGTAGTACCCTACTTATTGACCTTAACATACGACCCATAGTGCAAATACGTAAGAACCTACATACATAATATCTTGTTGGCATTCTAGCAGCAAAAATTTGCAACTACCGACGGAAAACTTGTTAATTCAAAACTGGAAAATGAGATAAAAACCTTTAAATAAAATAATTTTACAATAAATCTCTAGTGAAAGAAACACAAAAACGATGAAACAGGAAAAATGGCATGAAAAAACAACAGCCAGATAATTGTAAAATAAAAGTTGTTCTTGTTATTATTGTAGTCGTATTACTAAATAAAATAAGAAGATACAATAATAATAACAACAATGTCTACATATTACAACAACGACTTTGTACGAAGAGTTATTACACATCCATACATTTATATTTTTGCTTTTTTGCTTCCATACGGCTGTTACTTGAATGTATCGACCGAACCGACCGACAACTGTGGCGGTTTCTACTTTATATTTTCATATGATTTAAATGTAGAAAGAAGTATCGCTAACGACAGCACCGACGACGACGTCAGCCTGAATAATTATACCAACAATAACAACAACAGCAATAACAGAAAAAGTGCAATTTTAAGTAGAGAATATCATGGACACATTCACTTACTCGACGATTTTTTACTCGTATTTGAATTGTTTTATTACGAACAGTATGTGGCAAAAATATAAAGGACATTGGAAATGGAAATAATTTCGCTTGTAGTTATTTAAATGGATTATCGATTTTGTGGGAAATTTGACGTTGCATTGTAACGATTAGTTTTAAATCAAAACTTTTTTTTTAGAACTTTAAATCAGCTGTTACTTTGTTTATGTTGCAGTGTCGTTTGCTATTATACCAGGAATAGCCTGAGACTTGATACATTTTATATTTTTATGGTCTAAATTTACACTATTTATAAGCTTTAATTGGTCCCCGAACAAAGTTGCCAAATGAAATACCTTTAAAATTGTAACGTCAAACATGTTAAAAATGAAAACAAGCAAAAATATTTATTCAATTCACAAGATCTCACATTGACGTTACATGCATTGTTTAATCTTTCATTTAAATATAAACACTATGATAGTTTTGTTGTTGATAATTTTTATGAAAAAATGTATTCTTATTATACTGGAAAATTGTAAAAATGTTTTGAAAATCATTTATCCAGTTCACAAGAGCAAATTCACTTGATTCAAGAGCAATAGGGCGAAACGGGCAACTAGAGCCAATTTAACCTCTGGAATAACAGAATCTGTAAAAATCAGTAAAGAATTCTATGAAGAATGCAGACGTGAAATAACGAGGTATCTGCTAAGAGCTAGCAAGACCATATTAAATAGAATAATGAGAGCTGCCATAGAGCACTCTCATTACAGGCACATCTGAACTGCATGAAGTAGAAGGATAGCGAGACATTGGAACACATTTGTGCCTTTGTACCTCCTTTTACAAATACGGTCTCGATTTCTTGGAAGTGTTACCCTACCAAACATAACTAAGCTACGGGTATACGCTAAAAGTAAATTAAGGAAATTTCTGAGTGGCATGGAGTTCCTGTAAAATTTTATGATTAAATCCAAGCAGCTCACAAGAACACTAGAATGGCTTAGATGTGTGTAATATGACATGGGCTATCATATCCCTCCTATGAAACCAACCTAATCTAACCCTATCCAATTCATTCGCTAATTTGAACTTTGTAAATTATTAAGTCACCTGTTCCAACAACTTCGTCGGTAATAAATGAGATTTAATCTAATATACAAGCTGTCAGCATTAGTTGAATGTTATTGACAAACTATTTCTATAGCCTTTAGCATAGAGAAGTCAAGGATCCGTTAATATGAGAAGAGTTTGGTCGACGTCTAGGGGGTTTTGATGATGATTTGAGACCAAATCACTAATTTCGATATCTAGCAAAAATTTTCGAAATTTTTTATTTTATTGTACTTCGATATCTTACAATACATCGCTAATTTTTAAATCATTGCTTATTATTATAGTCAACACATAAACCATTTACGGTGAATTGATTATTTTGAATGAGAAATTATTAGTGGTGAATTTGGTGAGTTTGTTTCATCAATTTATTTCGCTACCGAATGCGGTGATTAGCGTATTTGGATCGTGTTGTAATATTATTCTATAAAATACTAAATTCAATATTGAATGTGGTGATTTGGCTCTTGATGTGATAAGGGGATAATTTTTTATACAGTCATGATGCATTGAATAGAAGCGTTAAGGAGACAAAACTATTGCCACAAATATCGATCGGATTTATCAACAACTTAACATGATTCAAAGTGAATATTTCATCACTTCATAAGAAATTATCCAAATATAATTCAAATAAAATTGAAAATTATTATTAGCATGAGTATGATTATTAATGAGAGTAAATACACGAGAGTTATATGAAATTTTTGCAGATCGTAGAAGTGAATAGAGTAACAAAACTGTTCCTTCATTTCTCGGACCAACAAAAATCTTATGCTAGGAACACAACTGAGACGAACGACGAATATTCCTCGGCGAATATTAGTTATGAAAAATAAAATACGTGTGTGCATATGAAAACACGCACAGCAATAGCGTTGGCTTAGACTTATTTCTATTCAATCGCCGGCTAACGATGTTAATTATTAGTCGTAAGTCTGCTTCATACGACGAATTTATATACAGCGAATATTTACAGACGAATTCGTCGTGGTCGACGAAATTCGGTGTTCGTCCCAGTTCTGTTCCTAGCATTAATCTATCTTTGTGTACTTACACTTAATGGCTGCTGCAGTCTGCGTTTACAACAGCTGCGATTAATTGAATTAAACAGATCTTTTTCCATAATTTGCTGTCATTTAATACAAGCTGTCTCTTTTAAGTGCCAACTACTGTGTATCGGTATCTGCTGGTTTCTTTGTACATTGCAAATGCAAAATAAAATTGAATAATGGGGAAAACAGTAAAACCGAATACTTGTACTTGCACTCATTTCGTCATTCAAAAAAATAAAAAAAAAAAAAAAAAATGCCATTGGAATGAATGGCAGAATAAATAGGAAGTCTGAGAGGAAGAAAAGTTTTGTTGCCTTTACATTTAGCTGTTTGCATATTTTGAGTCTTTATGGGAGTGCATTAAAATGTGCAATTTGCTGCTGTAGTAACCATGAGCTCTTCACATATAAAAGAGCACTCTGGAATGCCATGGAAAAAACGTTGTTGACTTGTTCAGACATTAATATCCCACATATGTACAACATGAGCGAGTCGTTGTCATCGTCCCGAATGTGTCAGAACACTCTGTCTTTAGGAGCACAGATACCAACCACAAGTACTCGTTTAATGTGCGCAAAGTGAGTCCAATGAGTCGATATAAGAATTTTAGTTTATTTTAATTTTTTTGCTTTTCTGCTGGAACATTAAATAGGGAGTACAGAATGGTTTAAAATAAATAATGCAGGAGAAAGCATGAAAATGAATTGAGAAAGAGGAAATGTTACAAAATAAAAAAAGTTATATATTCATATGTTTGTTTATAAATATGTATAACTATGAGTATTATACGTATGTACATTGAAAATAATATAAGTTTCCTTTATTCAAATATAAACCTTTTATTGAATTCGTCTGTGAGCAGTCTCCATCGACTAAAAGATTTTACTTATTTTCAAATTTTATTTTGAAATAATAAAATAGAAATCATTGGAAACAAAATTTTGTTAAAAAATACTTCAAATGCTTAACCAGTAATTACTATTGTACTTATTGTAATAATGCACAACTAAACATAGTTGAGTTGTCTCAGGTCAACTCAACAATTTGGTGACCCGTTAAGCTAATGACAAGCAAAGTTATTAACTTAGTTTTAATTTATATTATGCAACATTTTTTGCAAAATACTTTCAAATTCTCTCTTTGAAACTTTAATCGTGTCTATGTAATGTAACATTTATTACTCCAGTTTGGTAGTTGTTTTTATTCTCATTTTGTATTTCTGCAATTATGTACTGCAATCGCACTTCAAATACATGAAATAGTGCACAACTTTTCAAATCCCAACGCAAACTTTTTTAGTATATGTATGTTTCATAATGTGGACAGGGTCTTACAGAACACAACCTGCTTGAAAGTTAAGTTGAGTTCTGTGCGACACAATGTTGATATTAAAATTTTCAAATGATTTTTTTTATAAAATTATTGGTTAATCAAAATAAATAAATAAAATAAGTTCGATTAAAATTTTAAATAAAACACGTTTCGATTGAAATTTTTTTTAATAGAATAACAATTTACGAGTAAATATCTTTTTATAAAAAAACTTTGAATAGAGATTTTTAGTATTAAAAATAAGTTAAAAATAAAGCAATATGAGCTAAAAGTTGTTTTATGTTTGAGTACTTTTGAATTCTCATTACTTTTATAGAAATAATATAATATAAAGCAAAGACTTCCGAGTCTATTAGCAAGTTGTCGCAGCCATAGATGCCAGATAAAATGGGGTTGAAATCGTCAAATTTAGAAAATGAAATCGTCAAAATCGTCAATATAGGTATCACAAATCGTCATAAGATCGTCAATATGTAAAATAGCATTTTTTAAATATTTTATTATGGTAAAGCATAACAAAATAATAAATTCATTGTATATTTTTGCATAAAATTGCAGTGAAGTTATTACTATAAAAAAAAATTATATATGTATACATTTGGCAACCTACGGGAAGGCAAACGTTATCTTCAAGCAGGCGTGTTGCATTTCCATTGGAATCTAGAATTGTACTACAAAAACTAAATTTAAATTTACATATTGAAAAACCTCACGTTTTTCTGAAAATATATTAACATTATTATCAAAAGAGAGTGGCTATAACAAATCTTTTTATATATTTCCTCAGTTAGCTGTTATGTTCACAAATTTGCCCATATACCTCAAAAAGAAATAGACGCGGGCACATGTAGCAGTTTCGTTAAAATCGTCAATAACAGCCCTCAAATCGTCAATTGCAATTTTCAGCTCACAAAATCGTCAAATATGGCATCTATGGTCACAGCATATTTTAATCACACAGTAATAGCAGGAGGAAACAAATGCAGAGCGAGGAGAAGAGTAAGACATTGTACAATACCAATGCTAATGACCTGCCTTCTCACATTCTATTCGATTCTCATAACTTTGGGAGTAATACCTAACCAGGCATAATTAAATTACGGGACTTAAAGTTTAAAGGAAATTAAGGAATTTTTGTGAGTGACACGGAGGTGTGGTAAACATATAAGCGAAACATCATGGGTAAAACCAGGAACGCACAACAAGTCTACAGTGCCAACCCTAATCAACCTAAGCACTGACATGTTGAAATATTATTTGAATATGAATGGGCTGATTCATTAACTTTGGTTCGATATGTTTTACTTTTCCTTAGATTAAGAAGGATTTTTTATGTGATTAATTGTAGTGATTAACAACTTTTAAAGACAAGAAAAGTAAATTTGAAGACTTATTAGCTGGGCTACACAATATGGCTGTTTCATATCTGCTATGATACTTATCATCAGCACCCTTTGCTTCGAACCACAGAATACACAGAATTGACACCAGAACTGCCAAGCTCAAAAATAATCACTTTACAATCAAATAACAACGTTTCGTCTGGTAATGCCAGTTGCCAGTCAAGTGAAAGACAACAAATTTAATGAAATATGTGTATCTGTCGCTCTCAGATTTGGCTACATTTGATTAAAAAGAAAATTCCGTTAAATTCTTAAATATAAATTTGGTATATTGTCTTTTGGTATAACTTTCTTATTTTACGTCAATTTAAAAATATATATCAATAATGAAGTGCATTTGGTGGCGGTAAATGTAAAAGTATTCATGTTTACACTTTTTTAACAAAAACTTTGAAAAATAACAGTTTTTTCAACCACATTTTTCATTGTTAACATTATTAATTGCATACACTCGCTGATCTCATTTACTCATAGTTTTTGAGTTGCCGTATTTTGCCGTACTGCTCATGACTGGGAACATGTGCTGCTATTCAAACATATGATACGGCTCTTTGACATATGTACGTCATTTCTGGGATATCTGCTTATATCTGTGCTTCGAACTCGGCTTCGTCTAAACATGCACTGTTTTGCATTGATGTTTAGAGAGCTTTGGTTTGCTTTCTGTCTGTATTTAATTTGGATCACCTTGTTGTATTTGTTGCTTAGATAAATTTATTTCATCTCAGAGCGATAATTTCAACAGTTTTTAATTTTTGTGTTTGTTGTTATTTGTATCATTTAATGAAGTGTTGCCAATGCGACAAATTTTTCATCATATTTTATGAACTAGTTTTATATTAGTCTCGGTTCACACATGAAATTTTTCTTTCATGAAATTCTGTATTTGTAGGTAACAGGATGTAACAGAAGTGAGACGAGTGAATTTCAGTATAGACTTTCATGTACTCAAAATTCTTTTTTGTTTTGTCATGCGTCTATGTTAACATGAAAAAATTGACTTGAATTTCATTCAGTGTGTAGACACGAATGAAACTTTTAAATGAAATTAGAAAATTTCATGTGTGAACCGAGACTAAGTATATTTCAAAGTGTTTATTAAGATAGTTTTATAAAAATCCATTAAAATCTATATGGGTGAAGCAGAAACTGAAGAAACGTGGGCGATATAGTGAAAAGTATCGTATAATATAATATCCAAGAGTTCAGCATAACTGATGCAAACATTTCAGGAAAATCGGTCCAG
>BGZK01005025.1:0-10298 GCA_005406025.1 Eumeta japonica | reverse complement strand
TTCAACTCGAGCTCATGCCAGTTACACTATTTATTAAAAAAAAATGCGATACTTATATTAAAACAATAAACAAAATCAAGATTATTTCATTAGAAAGAAAACCATTCTTAAAATGCAACAAATAAAAGCTTTTATAACTTTTAATTGAAAATGCACAATTTGCTTTTCAATCTTGAATCATTCATTCATTAATTCTATGCAAATAAAATGTTAAAATACATTAAACACAAACATCAAGTGTCAAATTGTGTGAGTTCAAATGTGTAAAATATTTTAGAAAGCATATAACTGAATGTAAATCCATACATACATACCGTATGTATGTATGTGTGCATGCATTTACAAATGCATGAATGACTGAGTACTTAAACGATTGGTATTGAAATGAAATAAATCATCTAAATATATGATGGCTGTTTGGTTGGCTGATATGAATTTTGAAATGTATTTAATGACATACTCGTATTTCAATTTGAAAAGAAGCGAGCAATAAAAAAAAATTAATTAACATTTCCATAGACGTGTGCGCTTAAATATTTAATCTGTTTTTTTGCACAGACACAATTGCACCCGCAATTTTTAATTACATTTCCGTTCCAATTATTTGTAATTCGTTCAGTGTAAGAATTTAATTGAAATTTGGTTAAATACAAAATAAAATTGATATTCTAATTGATGATTTTATTTAATACGAAATGAGAGAAAATATTAGCATTCGTTAATTTATAAAAATATTTGCTTAAATTCTAAACAACTGTAACTATTTATTTCAGTTGAAACATTTAGCTGAGCACATAATTCATTTTCAATAGTTATTATTCTGATTGTAATTGTGGGTAGGCAATTGCAGATACTAAGGACTACAAACTGTAATTATTTCATAAACTTTAAAGCTTGGGATTGCTTAACTGGAAATATAATTCCATTTATTGACTATTTAACTGGTATTTTAAGATGATTTAACAAAAATTTGAGGCAGAATAATGAAGTAAAAAAACTGATACCGGTTTGATATATAAGTCGCTCAGTGCACAAATCGATCAACTCCACTCTCTGAAAAACTTTAAATTTAAGTGTCAAAGCTTAAGAAAGATATAGTCAGACATAACTTCTTGTATTTATAATAAAATTCCTGAGTAATAAAGATTAGTGCCATTAAAGGGCAAATTTTTTTTTGCCCATTGAAAAATAAGTTATATTTGGGCAGCCATTTTACACATATCTTCATTGCGTTTTATGGAGTTAATCGATTCTGTGGTTTCAATGCTTCTCGATTAATAAAGTTTAAATTTTTAAGGTGTATATTCATAAAAATAGAATGTATTTGCAATCAGTTTTAGTAAAATTTTATATGAAATATTTGACTTAAAGCACATTTCGAATAGATTTTAATTTAAAATATGCATATTTATATTTTTAAGAAAATAAAAATTTTAATTTACGTATTTATATAAAGGTTTTAAGCATTGAACACATTGACCACAGAGCTACTTGACCACATGACTGCAAGTGCCGCTGGGTATAATTGTTTTCGGAAATGGCAGCCACATTATAAAAAACAAATAAAACTAACTTTTATTTAGTTTTTTTTTCTCATGTGTATTTAGTTGCTTTGTTGTTATTGTTTTAGTATACTCATTTATTAAATATTATTAAATTATATTAACATCACCAAGCTGTTTTGTTGCAATTAAATGTAAGTTGGCATCATTTAGACCATAAAAGTGGCCTTGCAGTCATGTAACCATACTGCCGTCAAAATTTGCCATCATAAAAAAGTATGTATGTATTTTACTATCTTTGACAGATGGTAGTCGGTAGCTTGCTGTAGTTATTGTGTTTCATGCAACCAATAGTTAACTAAACTGTATGAAGAGTATAATATTGCCTATACCTTTATTGGTAGCTATGCCTTATAAAACATATCTTACATTAATGACACTCCCTTTAAACACATATTTTTTTTTATTCTCTTTGCAGGTACATGCTTGAAATATTTAAAAAATATCGTTTATTAATGTTGTGTTTAAGTAAGTAAATTAAGTAATATTGAAATATTGAAAGATCCTACACAATATCAAGCTTATTGTTTTGAAAATCCTAACAAAACAGATTATTGTAATCAGAATGAAAGAAATAAAATCTCTGAAAACTAAAGGTGCAGATGGCAGGATAAAAGGAATGCAGGAAACACAGACTAACTGGGTTATAGATCGACTTAGAGATCATTTTGATGACATTTTTCAACTTTCATGAGAATGCAAGATTTTACTTTCTAAGATTTCTACCAAATTTCTAGTTTCAAAAGATGTTGCAAAGAGAAGAATATTGTTACAGAAAATGCAAAGCCGTATCTGATATTTTAGAAATTTTGCTGGTGAAGCAACAAGCATTTAAATGTTATAAAGGATGTTTTAGTTAGAAGCATATAACTTTGAAATGGATTTTTGTTTAAAGTGGCACGAAATTTTCTTTAATCGAAAGAAAATTTTCTGGCATTTTAATTTAAATTTGGCACGACTGACCCAGCCGGCTCACATGTAGTCTAATTTAGTGGCCCAATTTGTGGTGACTTTTTTTCCTTCACAAGTGAAACTATAAGAATTATTACAGAAGCCAACATGCCTGTCACATCTGTTCGACTTAAATAAATTTGGCGGCATTGTATTGTGTGTATTTGCAAGACTTTATCATTTCTTTTAGGCGCTAAATACAACAAATCTTTTTAAAATAACCCCTTAATTTTTTAAAATCAATTTTTGAGCATGCGCGTCGACTTCATGTGAAGACAATGTCGACTTCTGTAATAGGGCGATAAGGGCAATAGGCCGTATTATTAAAACCGCAGCTGATTCACATCATGCTTGTTCAATGGATGAACGAAAGTGTTAGTAATTATGGCTTTAGAGCGGTAATAATCTGAGCAGCACCGTTTTAGTAGTATAACCCAATGATTTCAGTAGGCCCTTAAGCATCAACCAGTAAGTTTTCTGTTTGCAACAGTCTCTGAACACAATTTGGGGTAGCTCATTTTATTGAAGTATCCATTCAAAGAAAAATGAGCCCCATTAAAGGCCGTGATACTATCCCACACAGTCGTACGATTCATTCTAATTTGAAAATAACAGCAAAGTCTGAAAGATTTAAAATTGTGGCAAATTGATGCAGCTTGCAAACAAATCTCATAGAATCTATCATTTTATGCTTTTGCAAATCGGACAGACTTGTCAAAAAATCTACACTTTAGACCACTATACTACTGGATAGGATATGAAACATGATCTTAAACAAAGTTCATTAAGGAATATTGTGATTAACGGCAATCTTGTTTGACTTACTGCCACTTTCACTATATCGAAGATGTTCGTTTGTTCGCATACATTTGAAGCAGCAACAAAATTTTGAAAGTAGTAAAATGTTCGAAATGGTGAAGAGGCAGCAAATCTAAATCTTGAGAGCCGGTAAAATGGTCATCCACTGAAAAAGTATTGCTAAATTAAAGCTGCGTACCTCTATAAAAAGACCCTTTGTGTGTATTTTATTATGTAAATACAAGATAATTAATAGCATTTCGAAAAGCCATTCAATTATTCAAATGGAATATTGAATTTGTTTTGCTGCAATTTATTATTATTATTACATACATTGTGGAATGTTATAGAACAAGTGCTATTTATGTGAAGTCTCTGGCACGCCTAATGGTATGCAGTGAATTTTAGTTTATGACAAACGCTTATTTGCAAGAACAACACACACACACACAACACAAATGAACACTCACCCATCTTCACTTATTCCATACGCAGTTGTTGAATGCTGCTTTAATACGAGTCGAGCATATTAAATTTCTCTGACACGAATAATAAAATGCATTTATATTGTCAAAATTAAAATAAATTTAAATAAAATTTAAACAAAAACAAATAAACAGACAAAACAAAATTTCTAGTGAGAAAGAGTTCGAAAGCGATGGAAAGGATGGGCTTGTAAATACCAAGTTTCAAAGCTTCAGGCAAGCAATCACAATATATAATATAGATAGTGAAATGTGAATGTGTGTTATACTTGTCTTTGTTGGTTTGTGGCATTTGGAAAAATTGCGGCCGAAGCATATTGTATTTATAGTTGGAGCATGGTATGGCATGTTTTAATGACAACAATTTCAGCAACAGTGCCGACAATAAATTATCAACGACCACAGTAATAATAAGAAAAATATTTGTCCTTTTCTATTCATTTAAGTTTTGACTTTTGGTGTTAAATATTTCTTTATATTTCGATTTTTTTTGTAAAATGAGGATGCCCTTCAGTAAGGATATATGCAACACATTCTTATTCGCATAAGCATTTGTGTCGATATGGAAGAGTGGCTTAAATCGATATAAGAAGGTAGCAAGTATTTGTGATTGTTGCTTTTAACTCAGTACATAGTTGTACTCGAAAAGGGCATTTACACTATTCATATAGAAAAATTAGAAGATAGAAACGTGTCAAACCAGGTTGTTGTTATGTTATACTTTTCGGAAGTGATTGTGATTAATACGCGTTTTAAGTTAATTCAACCTGTTTTATTAATAATCGTAAAACATTGGTTTTAAGGCAAGTTTAACTTCTTTTACAAAATTAAGCTTAAATTTAATATAATACTTGCCTCCTTAGTTCAATTGTCGTAATCGTCATCGACATGTAAAATATGGACTTGTTCAACTGTTTCGGCAATAATTTAGTAATTTTAAAAGCTTTTATTTTTTCCGCTTGGACGTTAAATATAAAAATATCTATAAGAAAGTAATTAATTTTTTTTCCAAATATGTACGACTAAATACGCGTCAGTTTCTGATGTCGATGACGATGACGACAATTGGAATAATGATTGCAAAATTATGCAATTGCAAATATTTTCTATCATCTGCGATTTTAGCAGAAGCCACAATTATTTCTAACTCTCCCTTATTCTCAGGTACTAATTTGCAATCAAGTATTGCAGATAAAATTTATTAGTTGTTGATGTTGCATATAAATACAAGAGCAGCAATTGCATTGCTATCGCCCTATTCACAATCTTGTACAAATTGTATCTTTGCATTTGCAAAATGGTTTAGCATTTATCTACTCTTTTTCTCTTTCTAAGTAATTTTAAACCCGATTTTGCTTATTTCCAACACAGTTAAAGAAAAGGCGATTAATAAAAACTACGCAACAAATGGAAAAAAGTTTTCTGACATTGAATGACCACTATATTTTTTTAAGTGTTATGCTTGCCTAAATACAAAAACCATAAAATTTTCAAATTCTATGGATACGTTTTTTTAGAATTTTTTTCTCTGAAATTCGAGATTTACGCAAAGGTTGATCCGAACCTCTGCTCATAACTTAAAAACAGCTGGTCCGATTTTATATGTGATATGCCAAAAAATTTTAAATTTTGTTAAAATTAAGCTTTATACCTTTTTGATATAATTAATAGTTTTGAATTATTGCGAAAAAAATGAAAAAAAATTTTTTTTGAAAAATTGTAAAATTTTTTATTTTGAAAAATTTTTTAAATATATAAATCTGTAAATTTTTGTTTTCTATATTTATTCATAAATCTGCATGTAATAGAAATAAAACAAGGCATCACTTACTAAAATCTATGGGTTAATGTTTATTTTATACCAAAACAAAAATACCACTTCACTTAACACAATTTTTTTATGTCATTCCATACCAAATCATTTTCTTTGTCAACAACCAGTACACGTATAACTAATAAATCTCAACCACAATAAAAGTATTTATTTCTATTACACATGCAGCTTTAAGAAATAAATATAGAAACTCAGGGAAAAATTTACAAATTTATATTTTTTAAAATTTTCAAAATCAAAAATTTTACAATTCAAAAAAAATTTTTTTTTTCAATAATTTTAAAAGTATTAATTATACCAAAAAAATGATATTGGCAAAAAGGTTAAAGCTAACATAATTTAAAATTTTTTTGACATATTTTTATAATGAAATCGGACCAGCTGTTTTTAAAGTTTATGATCAGTTCAAGATAAACTAACTTGCGAAAATCTGGAATTTTTGGACAAAATTCTAAAAAAAAACTTATCTATAGAATTTGGAAATTTTATGGTTTTGCATTTTAGGCAACCATAACACATTCAAAAAAATATAATTGAGCATCAATGTTTTTTTTTTGCTGTTGCATAGTGTAATCGATCATTGAACAAATTAGATCAATAAATTGTGAGTAGGATTACTTTGGAAACTGCATCATAACCTTTGCTTTGTGAAACAACAAAAAACGTTATTGTTAAAATATATAAAAATACGGTTATCAAGTCAGTAGTATCAACGCGTAACTTTTTTCTTAGCGAATTTAAACATAAAACAATACAATACAGGTGGCAGCTTACGCGCTACATACTTTTAAAATGACCTCTTGTGGGCTATAGACAGATTTGGGGGAAACGATTTCGTTGATTGAAACTTGAAGGGTGGTTATTTGAATATACTTACATATATCCTGACCACAATATGTTAATGCGTACAGAAATATTCACAATTAGGTAGGAAGGGCATGCTAGCCTATGTCATACGATATACACCTAAACCTGTCTAGGCTTGTTTTGTGCTCTTTGGCTTTAACTATATAGTTGATCAATAGGTCTATACAGGGAACACGTGTCACTCCAGTATATGGCCCGCAATTGGACTATGGCCAGTAAGCTCTCACTCTCAAGATATGGGATCACATTATTTGGCAGAGGCAGGCGAAATAAATAGTGTTCCAATGTTCCGCTATCATCCCCATATGCTCTGTATTCGTCTCCTTAAATTGTATAGCAATACTACAATGGTCGTATGCAAAAAAAAAACAGTTTACTTGAAGTAGAGACACGTTGGAAGAATTTTTTATAAAAATTTATTTTATCTATACTTCAAGTAAATGTTCAGTTTTTAAAAGTTACACAATTATTCAAATCTTTATTTTCTTTCCCGTTATTATACATCAAGAAATTATTATTATTTATTTTATTAATTTTCCATAAGCAAAATATATACTATTGATATCATTTAATTAAATCCCAAGATTAGAACTCAAAGCCAAATTAAATAAATTACAAATACATTTTAAAGGTATGAAAATACGTTTTCCATAAAATAAAAAATGTGAGAGGAAATTAAAAATAACAAAAATTATAAAGAATAATATTATTTAGAAATATGTAAATGAGTCACCTAAAGCTGCTGATCATGTACTGTTAATTAATAATGTGTAAATTACATTTAGAATGAGAAAAAAGAGCAATTTTGGGCTATTTACTCTTTGATTTTAACGAAAGGCATTCAAATGCAAATTTTATTTTGTAAAATCCTTACGTATAATTTGAGTTACTTTGTTGTATACATTTATTTACAGTTGTAATATTTATTACCCTACAAGAAATGAATGACCGAAACTAATACATTCAAAAACTATTTACTAATACATTTATAACTTGACAGAACATATGACAGTCATTCTTGATGAAATTTCCATCATTGTTGACGAAGGGTTGCATTTTTCAAATATGTTGACGTTTAAATTTTGTAATTCCCGGAAAATTATTTTTGTGGCGTCCATAAACATTAGTTGACGAAGTGTGAAGAATAATATAAAATAAAATAAGAACTTTAAGAGAAAATTAATTATATATAAAAGTGTTATTCACTTTAAATAAATTATAAAAACATTAAATACAAATTTTGATAAGTATAGTTTTTATGATTATGAAGTTTTTATATTTGGTTATACAGAAGTCTTCTTTTAGGCACATTTAATTCCTTATGTAAAAAAGGGGAAATTTGAACAAATGCCGGAATTCATGATTCGAACAGGATGCTATGACCTATTTTTGGATGCTTTTATTTTCATTTATTTATATAATTTCTTTTACACAAATATATGTAAGCATTTTAATATTGAAATCAAATTCTTTGTGTTTTATGCAGTCAGCAATGACCAATATTTTATCAGCTTTACTGGTCACCTGTGAGTAGTTTTGTATCAGCACTAACAAACTTCAGTCAGTGATACATTTTTATCATCACTGCCTAGAGTGGAGCAGTTCGGCTATATATTCTTTGGACGCCAAACTGTATGGAGTTAGAAAGAACAAAATCACATGTACACAAAGTTTCGGTCATTTTCTCACATCGGCTTAATAAAATTAGAAACTTTGTTCTACGCGATGATGGAAATTTCGTCATTAATGTTGGTCATTTGACCGGTCAAATGACCGTCATTGTTCTTATTAGGGTAACCATGGAAACTTTTGAATTACACAATTTCAATAAAAAGGTGAAGGAAATTCTTGGGCCATAGATTTGTGAGTCTGATTGTTTTACTGTGGAAATAAATAAAAAAATTTGCAATTATTATTTTAATTTTAAATAAATTAACACACTTTGTAATTTTCATTCATCCAAAAAATTTTACTAAATAAGCTAACAAGAAAACTGTTTTTAAACTTTCAAATTTTTTAAAATTGTCTAATACTGAAGTTTAATTCAGTTAACTTAATTTTACTCAAACCCTGAATGAAGAAAAGATAACAACAACATCTATAATGAATTTCAATACCAATGCTAAAATAATAAAATTTACAAATTACAACAGCTGCATTACAACGTCAATGAATACCATAAAATAATGATAAATAAACCGACAATTAGGAAGCCTATAGTTTATAAAGCAAATGTAGAAAGTTTACATATACATACATATGTATATTTTACCATACAGCTATTGTAATTTCCAAAAATCATTTATTTAAAGTAGACACAAGTCATAGAAGGAAACAAAGCTAAAACCTGAAAGCTAAAGATATTACTAAAAAAACAAGACCACAAAAGCAGGCAATATCAGGAGTGGAACATGTGATGTTTCAGAGCCATGTACAAACATGATAACTTATAAATTTGTTGTTGAAACATTTACAATAAGTTTATTATAATGTTAAAATAATCATTTAAATAATTACTAAAAATTAATTTCGTTTGCTCACATTTAGCACGATTTATTCAATTGAAATTTAATTTTTATTTTTAAAATAAAAGTAAAACAAAGCTCATTAGTTTGCATAGGGGATGATACAAACAACGTGTTTACTTTCACAAAATTTAATTACTACAAATTTATAATTGTCAATAGCGATTATAATGGCATATTTAAATGTGGGAAATACTATAATTCGCGTTTTGTCCACGCATGTTTGCTTATCACACTCCACTGTATTTCATTCATACCTGATAATTTGTAATTTGATCTATTGCATATGATATGATAAAAGTCAATGCAAATCATAATGCTGCTGGTCATTATTTATTTCTTTGATATTTAATAATTCTATAATTATGTCAAAAACCTCGTATGCATGGGTGTGTCTGTGTGCAAATATTTATTTCACAACGAACTATGTAAATGAGCAATTAGAAATGGATCTTTGCTTTGGCAATTACAAAACGAAAACAAGGCCGAATCGTATGTGAGAAAAAATAGAAAAATTACTCAACTTCAAAGATTCCAGAATGACTCAATTGATTTATATAAATGATTGTAATGATTTATATCTGATTGATATAAACAATTCAAAATTTTTGATTCTTATGATGCTCATGGCAAATGATAATTCACATCACTTCAATTGATTCATATTTATTATTCAAATGATTAAAATCTTAAAATGTTGCATATGATTCAAATGGATGAAATAATTTAGATGCTTCAAATGATTTATGTAAATTTAAATAACGTGCCGACTTACATTAATTCCTTATGATTCTGTATGATTGATTTATATTGTGACGATCAAATAATTCGAAAGTTCATATAATTGGGTTAATTCAAACAGTTTATATGATACAGTTGATTGAAATGATTCATAATATTCAATAATTCATATGCTTCAAATGATTAATGCGATTCAAATATTTATACGATGTGCATGATTCATATGATACATAAAAATTCAAATGATTCACAAAGTCAAATAGTTCGAATAATTTAGTTAATTCAAGTCATTTATAAGATTCAGTCGATTCAAATAATCGAAATGATTCAAACGCATTAAATTGGTCATATACTTCAAATCGTTTCTGTGGTTTAAATAATTTTATACTATGTGCCTCATTAATATATGACTAAAATTATTTTTTGTGATTCCAAAACTACAAATTGATTCATTTGATCAAATAATTAAACTAATTCAAATGATTTATAATGCTCAAATGCTATATAATATTTAAATGATTCATATGTTTCAAAT
>BGZK01005024.1:0-10299 GCA_005406025.1 Eumeta japonica | reverse complement strand
CATATGTAAAATTTAATACTTGCATAAAAAACAAAAAATTAATTAAAACAGAATCCAATAAAATAAAACAGTTAAATAGACACAAGGTGGAAGATTAATAGGTTTCTCTGTACATACTTATGTTATACACATTATTTTGCAATTTAACTATATATATATATTGTAATTCTGTTGAAGTTAACTTTAGTTTTAGAATTCATTACGAAGAACATAAAATTGTTTTCATTTGAATTTGATTTAGTCCTAAGCAAATTACATTAAAATTCCGTAAAAAACTAAAATTATTTTATTAATAATATTTTAGAAGAGACACTACTAAGTGCGCGGGAAATTCAATAATAATATTTAGCTATCGTTGGATACTCCGATTTTTTCCTGGCATTATTTTATCAGTCAATTTAGTTTATTTTCGTTTTAGCTCAAATAGTGCTATCGGCTTGCTTTAATATTCAATGAAATATTTTTGAACGTAAAAAGTGTTATCTACCATTATTTGATATTTTAAAATTAATCAAAACTAATAATTGTAAAGCCTTAGAAGTAAACCATTAATTGATAACATTTAGTTATTTCTATAGAAGGTATAGGAAAACATAATTTTCACTCTCTTGCAAAAGTGTGTTTCTACAGATAGCACAATGGGAAACAAAGCCCTCTTTCAATAGAAACATTTGTGTGTACAATTTACATTTAAAGCTTAGAACACGTATAAGTACTTGAAATACTTTTACTGCTCTATAGACTCGTGGATGTTCTATTAAATGTTTTGCTTAAACCTCAAACAAATTTGTTTTGGTTATAAAATAAAGGCAAATTGCAAACAACAGACAACCTGATAATATCACTGAATGTTTTCTTTCCTTTAAAATACCTGATCAATGTCAAATGCTAAAGACACGCGACTTTGTGCCTACGCATTCCATAAAGCGATTAAGTGAGTAAATTTAAAAGCCAGGCTGTTTGAAAACTGATAAATAAGAAGATATTAATGAAAAGTATTTAAAAAAGGTAGGATTAAATAGAAAGAAAAAGTAACCTAAAAATAAATGAAAATTCTCAGTGAGCCAGTAGCTTTACACAATTAGCACCGTTATTAAAATCTTAAATAAAATGTCTTAATATAACAGTGGAATACATTTTCATATTACTTTTGACATTTTGCTATACCAAGCTAAAATTCTGTACAAAGCACGAATCACAATTAATCAGCTGAGTTTTGCTTATTTTTTGACTACTTGTAGATGCTTTGCTCCTTTTTCACATTTTCCTTTAAAAATTCAAATTATATATCCATATTTAAGCTGCCCCATATACATATGTTTAATAATATAAAATTAGATCTTGTATTTGAATTAGTTTATACTAGTCTATTAATTTATATCTTCGTTACATTTAGCTTGAGTCTTAAATAAGCCTCATCATATAACTCTTTATTTATAGCGTAATAAAAATTTTTCCATGTTGTACCGTTGCTGTAATAGTGTAAAAATTAGATTTACTACTTTAATAATGTAGCGAATAACTTGGGGTTACACGATCAAATTTGGTATCAAGCTTTTACATATACTGCTTGTCAATTTTCTTTCCTTTCAATAGGCATTTTACATCATATATTTTAATTAATTGCATGCTTTTGCATATCAAATGCGTAGCATTATTATCAATGCCATTATATTAGCAAAAGCATAGAATTTTAGCATATACTTGTGTTAAGCTTATGAAGCCAATCCAGTAGCAATAGTTTCGTATTGGAACTTTTTGCTAAAATAGCTGCTTTTCAAAGGATTGCGCCTTGTACCTATACATATGTATAAGAAATATAAGAATGGTGAAATTACTCAAATAGGGGTCCTTTGTCCATATTTTTTCAGAATCAACGAAACATTTTTAAGACAGTTGATTACCAAAATGGATGAATTAATTAAGTAGTGCACCCATATCAGCTTTGGAAAAAGGGGAAAAATTAATTTTGAAACAATCACTGTAGTTTAAATATCATAAATTTTTTCAAACAAAGAAATAAAAGGGCTGACAAATGTTTATATTCATAACAAAATTGCTATTTCGTATTAATATTAACCTTTAAAATTGAAAAATACGAAAACGGAATTATAAAAGGGTTATGTAAACAATTGTATATATTATAGAATGCTTTTACAAACATAAATTTGAATATAAAATATATTCCTTTTTTTGGTTTCCATAAATCCTCAAACAAATTTAATTTTACCTCTCTTTAAAAAAAAGAAAAAGAAATTAAAGATGAAAAAATAAAACTCATTTCTTTTGTATTTATTCGAATTATTTAAGATTATTTTCGAAAACGTACACAAATCTTTAACTGTTACTTCGGTTGCCTTGTTGTGTGTAAGTAAGATAAACTCCTTGACGGAGGCTTGACAACGGAGAAAAAAATAATAATATTACTATAACATTTTTTTTTGTCCAAAACATAAAGAATTAACTCCTTTGATGCTTGGTTGAAAGGAATATAGTAAAGCAACTTTCCTTTTAAAATAAATGACAATAAATATAAAAAAAAATAATGATACAAAATATTTCTAGCGGTTCCTAATCTTAAAATAAAACCTGTGACTAAGCTTGTTTTTAATATCATTAAGATGAAGATTAAAATTATTTTTAAATAGCTCACCCACGGTGAATACAAAAATTTTTAGTATATAAATAAAATAACAATATACACAGAAAAAAATAAATTTCATATTCTATTGCTAAATTTGTAATCCCAATTACTTTTTTGATTGCGATGGGACCAATCTCAAAATTGTCAAGTTAAAACACCACAATTCGTAAAAAAATAATAAAAAAAACGTTTTTTTTCTTATTAAATTATTATACTATTTATAAAAGGCAGTAATAGAATATGGCAAAACATTTGTTTATAACGTAAATATGTCTGTATATATGTATGTAGATTTTCGTGTATATGTATGTACATACACATATATATATATATATAGCATAAATACTGAAAAAAAATCAAACAAGAACAATAATAAAATCAAAACGAATTATTAATTAGACAAAAAATGTCTTACAAACAAATATTTGTTAAGAAAAAAAAATGGTCATATTTTTTTCTGTGTAGAGATAAATAAAACCTGATTATATATATCATTGCCTTTAAATTGCACATATTTGTTAGTGCTTCAAGTAAACGGTAACCCTTTAAGAACTTGACATACATTTGAGGTTAAAAATATATAACTTATGTTACATATATGTTCCTTTGAATATTTCAAATGCGGTCATTTTCCACGCGGCATCACAGCTGGCGTATACAAAAAGACTTTACATTAGTCGCTAGGTGGTAGGAGCTAGGCTTAAATGATTAATTACACAAATCTATTTCTGTTTAGTTTGAAATGTATTTTAGTTCGTTTTGAACTGGTGAATTATAGTGAAAACAAACGATTTAATTTTACTTAAAAGCAACAAAGCAGATGCCATTTCGTCAGTATCAAGACAAGTGATTGAAAATCTGATATTAATGACTGATATTGCAACATCCGTGATCAAAGAGGCTATAGTGATGATACTTATGATATAGAAACCACTTTAACTGTGTGGGATTACAAACGTGTTTCACGTGTTTCACATGTTTCAATGTTTTGCATTGCATCCAACACGTTCACGGATGTTATGTTTGAATGATAATCCAATGAGGTTTATTACATCTTATGTGTACAGAAACATTGCATTTATTATAAAATATTGTTTTGTTTCTTTTGGTGAAAATTCGGTTTTTATTAAATGCTACAAACTTGCATTTGCTTGACACTATTTGTGTTTCTCTATCTTTCAGATTAGTTTTAAATTTTCGAGATGGAGGAACATTTGTGTATTTGTAATCCGTTAATGTGGTGGCTATTGGTAAAATCGAAGTTTTTCTATAAAACTTCTTACTCAAATCATTTTAATTTTTTTGTGGTAATTTGTCATTAATTTTCATTTTGTTTGCTATACATATTTGTTATTGTTGCATAAGTTGTTGTAATTTTTATATCGAGTTACTACTTCCTTTTCACGGCAATTATTCATGTTGTATTAAAATTGATAACTAAATACTTATGTATGTATGTATGAATATGAAACAAAGAAAATTATGCTGCATTAACAATAAAATGGCTAAAATGAGCATTTTCATGTTTCATGAACAGTGGCGGACATTATTGTTTTTATTTTTATTTTATATGTTATATGAATATTTTATCACACTTTATGCTGTCATTTGTTGAGGGGATACAGATTGTGAAATATTTATTGCAATATTTCATGATATATGTATTTATAATTGATATAGGAAGCACAATTTTGCTGTTATGCTCAAAATTTAATGCGGAATTCTGTCACCAAACAATTGATGCATTTTCACCAGCAGATGTTGCAGCAACAACATCAGCAGCTCTACTGATTTTGGAAAACATTTGAAATGTATTTAGGGACATTCTTATGTTGTTAAATAATACATACAACATTATATTAAAAGTGACTTTCAAAACTTTGTCTATTAAAACATTCCCTTCGGTGGTGCTCAATACACTTTTACATTAGGTTACAACATGTGTCATAGAAGTTTTTCCATTCCTCTTGAGACACCCCGAAAACAAGGGACTTGAGTGCTAATTCTCTCATTCGATTCCGAGCGAGTTCTTAGTAGAATGATCGACTTTTCCTACATATGGTATTCCTTTTTAGTTGGCATTGAATATATTATCCTATAAAATCACTCAATAAAAAGAAAACTAAATTAAATTGTTTTAAGAGAATAATAAATGTTTGTATTAATTCAGGTCGAAAATAAACTGCCATCAAAAACAAAATTTTGCAAATTTTATTGAAACTAACACTGATTTGACAAAAAATAAAATCAAATTTATTAAAGGAAAATATGCTGCCTGTCGAGTTAAGCCAGCAGCAAATGTTGAAAAGCCTCAGTTAGTAAAATCAGATTTTTATAGACTTTCAAATACTTTTTACTAAAGCTATATTTTACTTACTGAATTTTCACTCATATGCTTTGTTTATGCTTTCTAGTGTTGAATTGATTTTTGTGCTGCCTTTTGAGCACTGAAGCAAAATTCAATTCTATTAGCATTTAATTTCGAGCACGAATGAGAGAATTAGCCCTTGTTTCTTTAGTGCTCGTAAATTGTTGACCATGCAAGTTATCTTAGAAAAGCCATTGGGTATAAAGTCAGGAATAAACAGTAACAGAGTAAAGCTCCAGAGCATTATTTCATAATTATGCCATATGATTTGTTCTTATAAGAGTTTGATAGGATTTTACATGAGATAATCAATAGAATACCAGGCATAACTATAAAACGTCTATGCAAAAAAAAAAAAAAAAAAAAGTCAAGCTTATTAGTGGTGATGCCAGATTTTGTATTGTCAGTTTCTGATGTATAAATAGAAGCGTAAATATCGTTTGTGTTAGAGCTAAAATAAAAATGAATTATGTAAATAGCTTCCTAAATGTGTATGACTTTTGTGTGGTAATACGCTTGCACAAAACATAAATGATTTATCGCAATCAACTGTTAGTCATAACTTTAATTCACGAATTATTTCTTTATTTATAATGAATTCAAATTAATCAAAATTTAGCAAATAAAAAATAACATTTTATGTTGCAATTATAAATATCAGAGGAAAAAATATTATTTATAGTTTTTGTTTATTCAGTGAGTGCAAAAGCGTAATAAATAACATCAATGATGTAGAAACCATTGATGGTTTTATGTGCTTAATAAAGCAAATATGACTGTTTGCAGTTAACGTTTTTTTTTTTTCAATATAAGAGTGCACATACAATTTTTATTTATTTGTCATGGTTTCAGAAATAAATATATATATGCATGTATATATTAATAAATATCTTTATAATAACTACGGTTTTATAAAGCCAGAGAGATTAGTAGCTAGTGGTGTGGTATTTACATATAAATAAAGCTTGCAATAAGTAAATAATAATATTTAAAATAACTTATATGTGCTTAAAAGTAATGTGTTAGCAATATATAAATATTATATTAAAAATAATGTATTTTGCAATACCTTCAATTCTATAAACTACAAAGAAATAAAAGGTTTTGTTTGCTACTGAGACATCATTTTGAAATGTGGTATTTGAGTTCAAAAGCCATTTGCAGTGGTTTTATTTATATCTAGCCTTTTCAGCCGGCTATATGCCGCCAGCTTTAAGTTAATCTTACTGAACTCATCAGTAAACTCGAAAATTTTTTGACAACTGTTCAAATATTTACTTTGTATTCAAACATAACAAAGTACAATAAAGTATGCCCCAAGCGACAAGTTTATTGCTTTTGTCAAATATTAAATAGCTACCATACAGCAATACAGCTGTGCTTGTGTAAAAAAGATGAGCGAAAATCATATGACTGTATTTCAAATCAGAAGTCTTGTTATATGGAAATATGGGGCTTGAAATGTCTGAACCATACGAAAACATTCAGCGCTGGTATCATTAGCCGGTTCAATGAAATATTTTGCTTGATTAAAATCTAGTTATTTGTATTTAGTTTTCATAAAAATTAGACCGAAAATACATAAATTTTGAACTCAACATCTTGTAATGTGGAGAGTTAAAATGAAACATTTGCACCCCAGTATCTACTTCAGTGACACGGCTACATGCCATTTTTCAAACGAATCCCATGTATATTTGTGAGAATGAAGAGGAATGCCAGGCGGGCATTCGTAACGAAAATTAAGAACCTTATGTAAATTAATTAATTTTGATAAATAAGAAGAAAACCATGCGTCTGTTGGATACTTAGGCAGGATATCCAAATGAATTTTGTATTGTACAAATATAAAGTATTGGACTAAGGACCCAGGCTTTTGGTCACTGAGACGAAATTTAGCAGCAGCCTGCAATGCCATAATTTGTGTAACAAATATAATACTCATAAAAATACAATTAACGGCCGGCAGTTTTGGTCGTTGTGGTTGAATAATTAAGGAATATGTACTATTTATTTATTTATTTATATAACCATACTTTATAAAGTAAATTTGCATAGTAAATGTGCACAATACGGGCGTTGTAATGACGACCTTATGCCTAACCGGATATGTGCTAAATGGCTTGCACGTAAACATGTATGACAAAAACAATTTTGAAATGCTTAAGTAAAACTTACCACAGTACTTTCACTTGTATCTAAAATCGTATCCTTATTTTCATCCTTTTCCGGAGTAAAACTGTCCTTTTGGCGGGCATGAAGCTTAAATTTCGGAAAACACGCCATGCTACAATATCTGTTTGTGTCTTTTGTTTTTTTGCTATATTTAATATTTTAAATTACGTTCTTAAACATAATTTTAAATATCACTACATAGACTTTAGGTTGTAACTTTTCATGTTGAAAGTAATTTGAACAATAAAACATGTATGTATGGAAATTGTGTAACTGTAAAATGGCTCTGTGGGCAATAAATGATGAAACTGCAAAAAAGCAGACAAGAAAAATAATAAATAATGATCTTAGTAATATGTACATTTAAATATAATGCAATCAATATAATTTATTTAAAAGGATTATTTGCAACCAAAACAAACTAAGAACGATTTTTATTTGTCTGTAACAAAATGTAATTTTCAACAAACAAACCTTTAAATGGCAAATTAATCTAATGCTTGTTATGATTGTTTTTTTCCGTTTAGGGTTTATGTCTAGATAATAAATTTCATTTCGCTTGACTGGTTTTGTAGACTTTTACTTAGGGCTTATTTATTTTCAAAAGTATTTATATAATCAAGGTTGTTAACGTTGAAGGGCAATTTCATTTCCTCTAGATTGAGCAATTTCTTTTTTTCTCATACTCATGTTTACTTATTTATTTACTTAATTTTACTTATTTAATTGTTTTCTAATGACGAAATGAATAAATATTGAGTTTGAGAGCTTATCTTGGCGCATACCTGACTATTTATTTGTACAAAATTGACGAAAACATTATCTACTTTTTTTATACAGTATTTAGTTATTTTTCAGCACTTATTATTTGCTTAAATGTTTCGCTTTGGTAGTTTTTATTATTATTAAAATTGAATGGTTTTTTCAATTGATTAGATTTGCTATATTCGCTTGGGCAAATTGTTTTGTTTTTGTCGCAGTTTTCTTCCCTTTTATAAAGGTTTGAGAATATTTAAGTGAAATTACAAATGTTTTGTTGGCTTCAAGAGGTTTAAATTGTTTGGTTTGATGAGCGGTATTCTTAGCGCCATTAAGAGATTAACTCTTTCACTATTTCGAACATGTTCGATCGTTTGCATAGGTACATTTAATACAAAGACAAGATTAAAAGTTTTGCTCTTGTTGTTTGTGATGTTGTAAACATTTTATTCATTAGCGGTTCTCACTCTTGATAATAAATTATGATGTAGATCAAGTTAATGTAGCAGGTCGGGTTAAAATACTATTTTCATAAAACTTTAGTAAGCACCTGTAGTAAATATGTATAGCTTCTAATGCCGCTATGCATAGAAAATTATGTTAAGTTTTTTAAACGCTTATTTGGCAAATAGGGACTTAATAAACATACAATAAGTTTTATGAATAAGATTGTAAAACTATTATTATTACTATTTTTTTTTTATTATTACAATGTTACGTAGCTTAACTACGAAAAAACGTGATAGGGTGCAAAAATATACATATGCACATTAAAAACAAACGAAACTCTCTGAATTCATTCTTAGGACATAAAACTCACTCGAGTTTTGCGGTCTACTTCTAGTGAATATAAAACAATTGTAAAAGTAATATGAAGAATGAGAACCACTATTGTAGAAAGCGAAAATATAAAAGAATACACGTTCAAAGTATCGGTGGTCGTTTCTCGCTTGCTCATGATATTTGAATCTAATATCGCTCTAGTTAGTTTGGCAAACTTTTATTGCATAAAACGTTTGAAAAACCACTAACATAAGAACCAAGACGTATCTTTGCCTTTCATTAGCAGAGATGATGATGCTCATCAAAATAAGTACAATAAAAACAAGAATTCAATATTTTACATCCTGACACTAAGTAAGCACAACATCTTGTGCTCTCGTCTAAACATACAAACCCACACGGGTTGGTAAACAGTATGACAAAAATACGGTTACCGTTTCAAATAATCGTTACCGAAAAGATTTTGGTTACCGAATACCAGTAAGCGAAAATGTCGTTACTGCTATACCGGTACGTACCTGTATACCGATTTCGGAAAAACCCATCACTCAGCTGTTCAACCATTTTACTCGTGTACAAATCAAAATATTTGCAACAGAGTTTTGTTTTCAATTTGTAAAATATAGAGAGGATATCATAATACATATTTGCATTGCATAAAGTCGTTCTACTTTACCGTTATTTGTTTCGGTTTCGAACCTTGCTTTTACATTTCTATTTGGGAAAATCAATAACTACCGCCCATGCCGGAACAGATATCCAACTGAAACTTTGTATGAACTTTACCTTTACAGAAGTAACTTTTTTCTTTTTTGAGCAAAAGAATGTGGTCCTCCCAATTTTATTGCTGTTCCACTTACATACATATAATTACTGATGAAAAGAAACAAAACTGTTCTTAACATATAAAAAAGTTATTAAGATCGGAAAATCTTTATTTTTTTTTTCATCAGTTTAAAGTGCAAAAGGTTACAGTGCTGCATTAATTCTTGCCATTTGTATCTACAACTTTACCTGTAAATAAGTATGTGTATAGAAACAGACAATAATGGGGACTTTTTCAAGTTTCACCCTGTATTTTTGTTATCTTATTGATATTGATATCTAATTAAAAGTTAATTGCTGGTAGATGAATTCCTCTTTGTCAGGCGTTCAACAGAATTAGAAACAAGTTTTTCAGTCTTTTATTGGTTTTCATAGAAAAATGCCAGGTGCGAAACAAAATAAGCGAGGTGCGAAATCAGTACAAAACTAAGCAAATAAGTAACGTTTTCATTTTTATCTACAAAACAAACTTTCAAGTACATATAAATACACATATATGTAGTTTTATGATGATAAAAATTACCTTTTTGTTAAACAAACGATACACTTATCATTATCAATTTGTTGTAAAAATTATAAAGAGAAAAACATTTTCATGAATTTATTCCATTAAATTGCCACAGCATTAAAATTATTTAAATATGTGCACTTCTTTTCCTTTAAATGGAATACTTGAATTGCATTGCGTTATTATTTTTAGCACTCTATCCTTTACCCACACATATTTTGCACTTTTATAATTTTC
>BGZK01005023.1:0-10301 GCA_005406025.1 Eumeta japonica | reverse complement strand
ATATCATAATCTAAATTATTATTACCTTTTAAAGTATTTTATATTATTGCTTAACAAAGGTGTGTGTGTGTGTGTGTTTGTTTGTTTTGCCATTATGTATTTTTCTCAAATGAAATATTTTCTTTAATTTTTTGATCGATCGGTTTCTAAATATATTAGATTAATGATAGGTGCTTTAATTTACATCTATTAAATCGTAATGTACATACTCAGGTATTTTAGCATATTGTTGCATTTAGAAAATATGGAAATGAATGGCAGCAATTTATTGCAGCTTCTGTTTGTTGTTGCTGTTGTGTGTTGTTTTGACCATGCAACATGAACATGTAAAATAAAAAATTTATTGTTAATGACGTTCATTAGTGTTTCCTCGACTTTCATATTTTTGGCTATTATTTTTCTTGTTCTTGTTGCAGTTGTAGTTAATTTTATTCCGCGGTTTATGAATCGTTTTCTTTGTTTCCTATTGTGTGTTCGCTTAAGTGACAAACAATTAATTAAAGAGTCAGCGAGTTGCCATTGTTGTTGTACTTAAAATGGATGGTTGAATGGCAGTGGTTGGCTGACACATTGATAAAATGAACAATGGTTAGTGGTGATTTTCAACGACCAAAGAAAAAAGAAACAATTATCATAAATAAAACAAAGGAAGGACAAATTGTTGTGGAGTCAAAACGATGCATGTGCTTTACTATAGATTAAATTAGCGTATATACATATTTTGAAAAAAAATTTTTAATTTCTACAAAAATCAAATTTAGTTAACATTTGCTTAGCAAAACTTACTAAAACCTCAATATTAATATTGCGAAATGGCTCTGCTATAAATAAAATTGCATACATATGCATGCATGTATAACCGATTGCCATATTCAGTTTATTTTTACAATTTCCCTACTCGTTTTAATTTTAAGTGAAATTGCAAACATAAAAAATTGATTTTTATAGTTTTTTGCAGCATTCATTCATTTAATATCTTTTTAATATTTCCATATTTTAAACGCTTTTGAAATTCGTATATTGCAGTTAAAATAATTATTGAACAATTTATAGCATTTTAATAATCACAACGTTTTTATAGCAAATTTGTTTTGTTTTCGTATGTGTATTTTTTGCAGGTTATAATAATTCATCACTTTTGCAAATTGCATTTGAATGCAAAACTACAAAAGCTGTTGATGAAAATAAATAATACTAGAAATTTAATTGTAACGCAGCACAATTGTCCCTAATTCGATTGTATATATGTATCATTATTATGATCGTGCGAGCACCAACAACCCGCATAAGAACGATGCCTTGATTTTTCTTTTATACATGTACGAGTGGGTATTCGTTCAATCACAATAATACACAAATGTACCTTCTACATATTTATTATTTACTCATACAGTAAAGTCAATGATAAATTTATATTTTGATATGAGATGTATATGCACATATAAATAAATTATACATACTTACATACATATTTTGCTTTAAGAACATGTTGATAGGCATCGACACTGCAAGTGAAAAGAACAATAGAATTTATAGAACGTCTGTGTTCGTTCTTCCGCTACATTAAAGGCATACAAATTTAAGGTGCCCAAAGTCAGCCAAACCAAATAATTTAAAATTGCTTATCTACAAACTTATGTGTAGAGTATGTATGTCTCAATCAAGCACAAGGTAGTTATAACCGGAGCATAAAGTTGTTTTTTAGCAAAAAAAAAAAAAAAAAACAGCACAGATTTCCCTTTTGAAAACGCCTGCAAAAAGCACT
This sequence comes from Eumeta japonica, assembly GCA_005406025.1. Classification (NCBI taxonomy): domain Eukaryota; kingdom Metazoa; phylum Arthropoda; class Insecta; order Lepidoptera; family Psychidae; genus Eumeta; species Eumeta japonica. The sequence continues at coordinate 8,536 of BGZK01005023.1, read as the reverse complement.
AAGCAGTTTAAAAAATACCAGAACGTATCATAAAATGCATTAATAAATACGAAATAAATACAATTATATTATAGGAAAAGTTGAATTAAAGTACAAATTATATTTTATTAAACGTTTTTGAATAAGCCCAAATATTTAAAAGAATTTTAATTCTTATGAATGTTTTATCACATATTATGATCATACGTATTTTTAAGTTTTTTTATTGTAATAAAATTGAATTGTCACAACAGATTGTGAAGTTTATTGAAAATATAAGTTGTACTTTAATAGATGTTATCAGAGCGTTTTATTTATTTATTTATATTATACTTTGCAAGGAAAATTTGAAAAATATATGTGCACAATATGGGCAGAGTAGAAGACCACATGTCCAAGATGGAATTAACAGAAGTAGTAGTAGTAGATTCCTATGACTGTATGTATACGGCCTATGCCTTCACATGGGAGATGATCAATCAACCAGTTTGAGCCAGATGCAAAATTTTGAAGGTCAAACAACAAAAATAACTGACTACAAGATAATGCGACTCACCAGAGTGTTGTTAAAATAGCGTATTAATATATTTATCTATTATTTTTTAAATAAAATATATATAAACGTTTGGCTGCCGCATTTCTATAAAAAATTTTAATAAATGCAAATAATTTTATTTACATCTCCTACGTATAAAATCTCTCATTCATGAATTATTTTTAATGAATTCCAAATTCGATCTTACGATCTTAAGATTATGAAGTTGATTGTATTTTTCAACATAAGCAGGTATTACATTACAGTCACAAATATTAGTATATGCCCATGGGATAATTTAGAGTGTCCTAAGCGAAGTCCTTCAATTTTTGTGAAGTCAAGTCTTTTAAAATTGCTGTCTTTTACATATTAAACAGCAAATATCAATTATGATACATATGTATGGACTAGCAGTGGTCACCTTAGCAACAGTCTTACTTATCAGAAATCTTAAATATGTAATTTTTCATTGTTGTTGGTATGTTTCAGTTCAAAAAAATTTTTGCATTATAATCTTGATCATTGTGACAAACAACCAGACCGTGAGATCTTCTAGGCAACTACAAGAAGACCTCGTATGTTTTTCTTCTTGCTTATTTTAACAATTGAAGAACGTGCAAACAATTTTAAGAAATTTTCTATCAATAAGTTGTTGACGACATATGAAGTCTATTACACTAACTAAATATTGTAAACGATTTTCAAAGTATTAAAAAATTATATAGGTGAATTAAAAATATAGAACTAAACAGAAAAAGCTTATTTAACCTAAAATTTTCTACTGGTTGTAAAAGGAAATGGGAAAGAAATACGTTATTTCTCAATTGGGTTTTGTATCAAGATAGCTTCAAATCAAATGTCGTCAAAATTTTTAGTAAAACAAATTTAATTTAGATATTAATGGATGTATACATAAAAAATTTTGTAGATTTATTAGGCTCTTTGACAAATTTCTATGCGATATCTGTCAAATAAGCGTTCAATAAACTTGAAATATTTTTTATGAATACAGCCGTTACTAAATATGTTTTGTAAGTCTATTTATGAAATTAGAAAAAGACTAATTAAAAAATGTTTTAAAATATTTTTAACATGACTATAATAAGTTTTATGAGCACCCTAAAGTCTTAAAATATGTTTATTATTTCATTTGAATTATTGAATTGATATCATATACTGGAACATCACTCTGCTCATATTATGAAACCACCATTTTATAATTTCTTCACATGCCTTTTCTTCCGTGAAATAATAATGTTGCAAATACATTTTCCACAGTTCTGAATAGAGTACCAGGTTTCACATTGAATATATATATATATATATATATATATATATATATATATATATATATATATATATATATATATATATATATATATATATATATATATATATATATATATTATTTTTTTGAAGATTTCCTTCACTAAAAACGGGCTTTAATTACTGTAGCGTACCATTTAATATTACGTTTTTGCCTTTTAACTAAAACAAGGGACATTATTAGAATGTGTGCATTTTAATTTTACTTTTTTTCATTATTATTTTATCCGATGTGCAACATTTCTTTGTTTTACTATTTCAAGGACTTGTACAGATACATGAGTGTTTTTTTGTAGTTGATATTTTTGAAAACATTTTATTTGGCTTGATAATACGCGAATTTTAAGTAATTAAATCAAGATATTAAATTATGTTTTCTAATATTTATTATAATTGAATCATAAAAATGTGTGTGCGTAATCACCAAAAACAAAAGGTCAAAAATAAGGGCATTTTGAATATAAAATAAAAAAACTAACAATGGAAAATTTTAAACATAAATTTATGTAAATTAAGGAAGCAGTTGTAATGGCAAAGCTTTAAAGCTTTTCTTATAAGAGAATAAAAAAATTAAAGTGATTTTCATATAATTTGATAATTTATTATTATTTGAATTTAAAATGGTTCGGTGTTTTCTTACTTAATGCCTTTCAATTAATAAGGATTACTCAAGAAGATTTTTTGTGCCTGAATGTAGTGTTAATTTATGTTGTCGTTACCAGATCTGAATAAAATTACATAAACAATAATTTTATTATTTTGAACCGAAAAAAATAAATCTTAAATTTTTGTTTTGAAAATGTTGCAAAGATATGTCCCTCACTTAAAAAAGTATTTTGTGTTTATGAACCTCTTGTTAATGGAACACACCAAGCGACTGGTCTAGAGTCTATAAAAAATGCTTGAAAAATTTAAGGGACTTAATTAATACAATTTTACTAGACGAATCGCTTTTCTGTGTTCTGGGAACACGGCAGAAACAAATTCCGGTTTGAAAAATTTGTCAAAAATTTTAAAATAGTTACACTTACCATCATAACTTTGTTTTTAGCATTAAGAATTCAAAAGAAAGATAAAATGTTGAACAGTGTTTTCTTGGTTGAAAATTCATGCTTAAGTAAGCCACACACTTACGATCCAAGAAAATCAACTTTAGCAGAACAGCTCAGCACTCTTTAGAAATACTCAGAAAAATGTCATTTACAATCTTATTAGTAAAACTCTCCCTGTCAGTAGCATATTCTGTGTGACCGTATATATTATCTCATTATACGAACAAATTTGAAAATTGTACATATCAGCTCATTTATTGTTTATGGATGCTTCACGGTGGTGATCATTTATCTATAGAATGAAATAATGCAAATAAAAAACATCGGATAAAAAGAGAGATATCCTAATACCTACCCTGCAAGATACGATGATTGTCTTTCCGATTTTGAAACTCGGTCCACCAACCAAATCAGTTAATCATAAGGCAAACATTTTTCATAAAAAGACATGCTGCTGACCAATAACGGGTTTATAAGGGTTACATATTAAGCTTTTAAATGCCTTTTAAGCTCTGTATACAGCATTGTTTTAGCAAGTAAAATAACCTGAAAATATTTTACGATCATGTAACCTTTTTATGTGTGGTTTCCACAATGCAAACAATCGACTTGTCTGAAAAATTGGTGTAGAAATCACTCAAAAATTCGAGTGCTTTTCATATAAAATTTCTAGATAAGTCACTTGTTTGTCATCTGGAAACACCACATTAATTAAAAAAAAAATGTTTTTGATAATTATGAAAAATATTTTCGTTGATAATTTTGCCATTGTATGATTTTCCTCCAATAGCCTGAGCTGACAACGTACCTTTTAGTGAAAGTTTCTTAGAGCTATATATTACAGTTGTAACTTACAACATTGTATAATCTGACAACAAACTTCATATGAAACTCTAAGACAATTAAAATTGTAGCGGAAACTGTTCCAAAAGGTTTTAAAACTTTTTAGCAGGGATGTATTTTATCATAAATTCTATTTAATAAACAGTTTAAGAGCTACTAGATTGGTTTAATTAAAAATCCCTAGAATTGCTCAAACAATAATGTTTCTTTTTTAGTCTTTTAAAACATTTTGAGTTGCTAAGGCATTCTTACAATTTATAAAAATAGTTTTATTTCAGAGGGAAATAAATTTAACATCAAATATGTATTTATTTAAAGAATTTAAACTAACAAATTGACCGTTAATAATAGATATTTTCATTTTATATATATTTATATTCAGCTATTTACTTGTTATTACATAAAATACTATTTTTAGCAAAAGTCAGTCAATATATAAAAATATATCACTGAAACGTATGTGTATACATAAATATTTTCTTATTATTTTATTTCTTTTGTCATCAAATTTCCAACCAAGCGTTACAAAATAAATTTATTTTATATAAAAAACAACTTGCAGTCGCTTTCATTTAGAACTATTTTATTTATTATACCATATCTTTTGCATTTTATTCACTGTAACTAAAATATTTTTCAAAAATTCTTTAACCAAAAATCCCAGCCATTTGCACTGATTTTTCTTTTTTTTTTTTGAGATAAACAAATAATAAAGCTAAACATTTAAAAATTTTATTTTCCTATTGGTACAAAATATAAATGTTTGAACAAATTTTCTTTAAAATTCAAAACCCTAAAAAAATTAAGTAATATGCATTACGGTAGTTCATATACAATAAAGACTTTTTAATGTAGTGCCAAAAATTCAAACCATTTAGAAATAACTTTGACGTGGCACAATGTAGTGTCTAATATAATGCAAAAATTTAAAATTTTTCAATTTAATACAATAATGAATATAATTATAAAATTATGTTGTTTATTAAATATTTATTTAACAAATATTGCATAAAATGAAATAGGTCAAATAAGAGCTTAATAAATATACAACATACTTTATTTAAAAAAATTTAAATAAATATAGTTTGTACTTTGATTCAAATTTTCCTTATTATGGATATCAAATACAAATAATTTTTTACACACATAAGCCTTTTGTATATTATTTTTGGAGTTATTGAGAAATGAATGCTACATATATAAAAATGAATGCTTTATAAAAACTATAAATTTGTTCATTTTTCAATGTTCACCAGAAATTTAAAGCTCAAAACACTGTCAGACTTGTTATTTGTTTATAAAGCTGCAATTTTAATTCATGAAAATCGATGGGTGTATTACTCATTTTATTAACGATACAACAACGTCTTCTTCAATCAACATGCGGTGCGTATACTTAATATGTCTTACTCAATTTTCAGTACACATACTCACCCATAGTAAAATGTTTTATTTGCTCTTCAACATAATTTTCTTTGCTCTTTCTCAAGAAAAAATATTTACATACACTTGTAACTCTTATGCATATTAGAGTAATTCAATCCAGTTTTTACATAAGTATGCATATGCAACGGTTTACTTTACTACTTTGAGTTTATTCTCTTTAGCTAGTGAGTTTACTGTTCTGTTATATTTAATTTTGTTGCAACGTTTATGAAATTACTCGTTCGTACCAGCGATTTTCACGTAAGTTGTTTCAATGTGAATAAAATCTAAATCAAAGAGGTTTTGCTTTGTCTTTTTATAACAAAGATGTCCAAACAGAGTTCATAGAAACGATGCTGCACTTTTTTATCTTCCCGTTGAGTGGTGTAGACTTAAAATTCCAAATGAGCTCAGCGATTTAAGCCTGAAAATGTAATATAGAGGCTGAGTTATATTACATTATAATAAGTAAATTAAGTTATTATAACTGTGAAACAGCGAAGAACAAGTCAAAATATTGTTATATGTGTGATATTTACTAAAAAATTATAAAAAGCAATTATAAAATGTTATCTTATTCTCATTACTTTACATCGTTTTACATAATTACTTTACATTTTTATTATAAACATTAAATAAAAGGCATCTCTCATTTTCCTTTTCTAATAACAAAATACTTCCATCAAACAAATTTTAATATTCTTATCCATAGTTAAATAATATACAATGGTGCAATTCACACTGAATTCGTTATTTGTTTACTGGGTAAAATTGGAAAGCTATCAATATATATATTTTATTGTTTGTTTACAAAAACAAAATGCATTGAAAATTTTCTTATTATCAATACCAAGTAACCAAATAACAAGCTCATTGTGAATTACACCAATAAAAATACAGCAGTCGTTCTTGAGCTAGCCAATATACTATTTTACTTATTTTTTTTTTTATTTTTTTTTATTCAATGTTTTGAAACAGTCAGTGGTCGGAAACGAAAGATCAGTGGTTGCCTGCGACAAAATAGAATTTAAATAAAAGAAAACAATAATAACTTTATGTATTTCTTATACATACATTTTTCCCACTGCTAGCATCATCTAAAGATAAAATATTTGTAAAACATATTAATCAAAATATCGTCATCATGATGTGTGATCTGCACAATTTTTGGCATTTAACAATTCTAATCAGTACAATGCGAGTGCATATGCATATATGTTATTGTTGTTGGCATGGCATGCCACAAATGTTCCGCCGCAATGTTCTATATGCACATGCATGTATATGTATATATTTTGCTGGGTTCCATTCATTGCCAAGTGTTGCTTGTCGGTAATGCTTTTTGTTTCGCATTACTGCTGTTGTTATCAACCACATCGTTCAAGTAGTTTTCGGTGAAAATGTTGTTAGTGTATTTGAAACTTGGCTTAATTTCATCAAAGCTACATACATACAATGTATGTACTTATATTATTGTTAGCTTTTCCAGGACAAGTTAATAAAACATAGTGTGTGTGTGTGTGTGAGATATCAGCCTATTACACACCAATTTTCAATATGTTTTCTTGACTATATCAAGCACATGGTGAAAGTTGAAAAATTGAAATGTTTTTTAATTGGTTTAATTAAATTGTTTTAGTTTTAATAATTGAAATTGATTTTTCGTATTTTCCCTTAAATAACTGTGTCGTTTCTAAAGTGCATTCCAGAAAAGTTGTGTATTATTATAAATTCCAATCAAAAATAACAGAATGAACATTTTAAATGTAATCTTTGTAATTTTTATTCGTTTAAAATACATTTTATATTCTTTGTTCCTTTTAAGCCAGGTACCTTAAAACTAAAATTCATAAATATAAAAGAGAACGAAAAAGAATATATATATGTATTTAGGTAAGTTTTTATTTTCTTTTCTTATATACCTGTTTTTAATGGTCTAGCGGTAAAGTTTAAAATTTATTATTTAAAACAGTTCAATATTATAAAAGTTTGCATATGTATGTATATAACTACAAAAAGATTTTGATTAAAACTTTTGCTTGCTTTACATTTATTCCCTTTTGTGTTTGGAACTATACTTGATTATCATTTATTTTGTTTAGAAATTATTTATTACTTTTAAATACATACATAGAGCTATAAATAAAAAGTTTCTTAATATACATTTATAGTTTAGTGCTTAATAGTTTATTTGCTGGTAAAAAGAAAAATTAAATAAGAATTTTTTAAAAGAAAACAACTCAATTGCAATACAAGAAAAACAAACTATGTACTATGTAATATATTTAGTTAAAAATTAAAAGTATATATTTTATTTCATTTATTTCTGTTTTTTTTTTACTGAAGGCCACATCAAGATTTTACACAAATACACAAGATAATTTAACAATTATTTGTACAAAAGAAATAATTGTTATAAAATTTTTGTTTGCAGGTTCTTATAAAATTTCATACATTCGTTCCAGTTATTTTATTTTGTGTTGTTGTTGTTGTTGTATTATACAGTTAATTATATAATAGTTGTGTTGTTTTATTTATGGTTATTATACATACATGTGTATTCAAAGAAGTATATTTTGTTATTTTAATTTAGTTTTTGCTTCCATTTACAAACTAATAAAATTTTATTTATTTATTTCATTTATATAGACATTTAGGAAATTTCTGTTACACTTGTAGGGTATAAAAGGACACAAATATGAAGTGATTTGTTTTATTGTTGGTGTTGCTTTTAGTTTCTGATTTTGCTTATATGTATGTAATAACCTCCCTTATTGTGGTTGACGTATTTTAAAAACGTCTACGGCTGTTTGTATGTAATAGAAAAAGAGAATAATTTCATGTATTCATTTGTCATTACAATTTGTCGTAGACCAACCACAATGAGGGCTAATATTTTTCATTGTTTATTTTGCATAAGATTTTTTTTTTGTAATCATTTTGTTTTGTAACAAAAACGATTCCTTAACAAACTGCATCGGTATAATTTTGATTTTTTTTTTTAATTTTAATTTCGAAATTAATTAATTAAATTAAGATAAAATAGATATTCCTACTAATACTAATTCGTCAAACGAAAACACCTGCCCTGACGAGCAAGCCAGACAAGTGCTTTGAAAATGTGTTGAATTATAGAAACTAGGACCATTTGATATTTAGTCATTCTCTGTGTTTACGCCAGTTGTGTCGTTTAGTGAGTAACCCAAAAATGGAATTACTATTTTGCTTGCAATTTCGCTTAAATAATTTAATACAATTTTGGAACAAAAATTTGTTTGCACTGCTGGCAGCACTGATCAACGTAAACCATTCAAATAGAACAAATTTCTTTCTATCACAGTCTACAAAAATTTATACAGAAGTATTTTATGTTTAC
>BGZK01005022.1:0-10316 GCA_005406025.1 Eumeta japonica | reverse complement strand
CACTGAGAAAAAGTTTGATGCGCCATAGCTAAATTCTAGCTAGGAATAGCTTAAAATTGTGACTCACCAACTGCTTTGTTATTAATTGCAAAACAGGTTTAGTAAAAAGTTTGCTTTTATATTGCCAAATTATATTTATTTACTTCAAAAGTCGCTTCGCTTATTATTAGTTATAATTTGACTGACAATAACCAAATTATATCCAATATAGCTGCACAGCTCACGTGTGATCAGATAAACTTTTTGCTTATTTTTAACGAAGCATTTAGTAAAATAGTGCCGAAAATGTGTCTACACCACTGATTACTTTGTTTATTATTTGCCTAACTCTTGTATAGACTACAGCAAACGTAACTCTGCAGCTACCATTAGTTAGTTTATAATTAGCTTAACCATTTAACAAAGTGAAGACACAGGTTTGTTTAATGGAACTAATTATTTTGTCTCTTTCCTACCAAACTGTTTTGCATAATATAAGCAAACGCTGTGCTCCAGTTACCATTTAATTTATCTATTATTAGCTTAACAGCTTAGCAAAGTGGAACCTAAGGTTTGCCTATAGATACTAATTACATTGTTTGTTTTTTGCCAAATTGTTTTGCAGAACACAACCAAACGTTACGCTATAGTAATCAATTAGTTTGTCTATTGATAACTTAACCATTTATTAAAGCTGAAATAAAGGTTTGTCTACAAGTACTATTTTTTGTCTAGTTTTTACCAAACTTTTTGCAGAATATAAGCAAATGCTGTGTTCCAGTTACCAAGTAGCTTATCTATTGCTTAACCGTTTGGTAAAGTGAACCAGAGGTTTGTCTACAGTTGCTATTAACTTTGTCTAGTTTTACTTAACTGTTTTAAGCTAAATACAATCAATAGTTTATTTGCAATTATGGTCCTATTTCAAGCTGAGCAATTCAGTTTATGTATATTTTGAGCTATTTTGTAAGATAGTCATAGACAGTCACAACTATTAAGAAAAGTCAAAGAAAAGTATTTGACTCAAATTTCTATGTTTTTTTACTTTTCGTAACATAGTTGTGACTGGCTATGACTATCTTAAAATATCAATCAACTCTTCATAACAAATAAACTATTCATATATACTTAAAACAGTTAAATAAAACTGGACAATTAACTATAGGCCCCTAAAAATTCCTATTATAATTTATTTTGATAATATTATATGTAACATGAAAAATAAAATATTAGAAATATTTTTAAGGTGAACTCAACAATGTCCCATCAATTAAGGAATTATAAGTGAAATATATCTTATCTGATTTTTATAACTTAACTGTAACTACCCACATGATTAGATATGGTAAAATAACTCAACATATAAATAAAGTAGCTCTTTCAGCTTTATACAGTGGATCATAACTCCAGACAAACAATTGATTGTTTTAGGTCACAAAACAGCTGACTGAAACCAGTATAAATTGCTATTAAAATAAAACCAGAAAGTAAGTGATCAACCCATTAATATTTATTTTCAACAATGTCTTAAAATCTACTGATATGCTATACAAAACGATAATTTTACAAAAATTATAGAGCTTCTACGTGACTACAAAATGGTGATAAACATTTTTATACAATTTCCATGAAATTAAAATTACTGCTATCTGATTATTAAAAAAATACAAATATTAAAGAAGTCACATATGACTGAAGTAGTGGTTTTACTTAAAAGTTTACTTACATATTATTTTTAAATTATATATGTACATTCAAACAGAGATAACATCATACTCTTTTCTTAGAAGTAACATCTTAACGTAACATATCTGTTTCCATTTGAAATAATATTCATATGATATGGTACACTAGATATTAATGCATTTACATCAACATATATATTTTCCTCCTTTGGGTTCAGAGTAACTTGAAGACAATGAACATGGTCATCAAATTCAATAGTGGACATAGGTTTACATTCAAAAATGACATTATCATGTTTTACCAAAAACACATTTTTGATAACCATAAAATAAACTTCTCCTGTTTCTCCTATATCTTGTACAATTATCATTCCAGGTTTATATTTGATACCCTTATATTTAACCCATGCAATATGACTTATAGTTTCTGTTGATGTGAGACTTAAAGCACTCACAATTTTCTCAAATGTTTCTTTTGTTACATGTTTTCAGCAGCAGTAGTACACGTCTGATTTAAGTGACCGTTTAAAAATTTCATTAAGCTGCAATTGATGCTTAGTTGCCAATGACAGTGTCAGGTTACGTCTATTAAATGAAGATGGGGCTGAAATTTTGGACAATCTATGTTTTGCTTCATATGCATAGACCAAAAATTAACAACTGGGCCAAAGTTCATGATCATTGAAGGGTAATGTACGAGAAAATGAAATTTCGGCTTGAGATGTTGATTAGATAGTGACAAGTACAATTCGTTTAGTTCATTATCAAAACTTCCAAAAGTTTACACAGACTTTCATTTACTTTTCGAGACATTACCAACTCAAGGATTTTTCTTAAGGCAATATAAAGATCCCAGTTTGGTTCGCCATATAGAATGTATTCACCAACTAAAAGACCAAAATAACATATAAATGTTAACATTTCTGCAGCGGATAATTTTATTTTGCCTTTAAGAATATGGTCCATACTCAGTATGCAAGGTTTTTGTCACAGTCTGGCCCATAATCAAAGCTGACTATTTTGTGGTTTAAAATTTCAATTGTAAAAATTTAAATCATTTATATATTTACTTAATAGAAAAGAAAAAACATAATTAGCAACTCTTTCCAGTATATCATGCATTATATCTACACCGAACTGGTTAAATAAATTAAAAGTTGCAACAGACAACCACACACATTTTTTTTATACCTGTTAGTGAAGAATTGTTCATAGCTAATTGTGATTCCTATATTTCAGAATTACGAAGTATTTCTTTATTTTCATAACAATGGCTTTTTAATATTTCTTTTGATACATTACATACACGACAAGGAAAATTGGATGAAAAGCTTCATTAAAACCAGTAATTGTATGAATACCAAGGTTATCTCCTATAATAAGAGCAAGTTTAAAGAATAATTTCCTTTGAATGAGGAAGTAATTATATCTATACCTTCTGTCCATAAAAGTTGAATTCTTCTATGAGTGGTATAAATATACAAACGTACAGATGTATGTGGTTCTTTGGCAGGAACATCAGATAGTATTATACAATATTCATGAGTGTTCAAAATTGAAGATAATGAAATATCATTTGTTGATGTGCTTATAACATCTCCTATGTTGAGTACATTCTGCTGAAAAACAAATTAAATGTTCATTTTCTAAAAATACAGGCATTTCAAGCAGCAACTTTAGACAGCACAAGAATTCATTTTGCACATTAGGTAAATTCAAAAATTAAGTAAACGTAAAAGCAGTAGGCACAACTTAAAATGACAATAAATAATGAGAATCCGGTTAGAAGCAAATTTTTCAACATGAACATTTCAGAACATGGAAGTTACTTTTGTTGTCATTGCCTTAGTTCCCAAAGCACAGAATTTATTAATAGTTTAAGACCATAAAAGTATGTACAATGTTTGGACATTATTAGTGTTTGTATTTACCTCTTGTTCTTCTGTTGGAAATGCCTTATCAATAATTTGTTTTAATTGCTTGATTCCTGCAATTAATTTAACACGATGTCCTAATATAGGTATCAATTCTTTAATATCTTCTTGAGACAGCAGCTGTAACATGTTAATATCTTCAATTTTTGTTCTGAAACATATCAAGTATATCCCTTTTTGAATTGAACAATAATTTAATTAAAGGAGTTTAGTTCCTAGGATATTTGATTGAAATCCATTTCTTTTAAAATATATTTTTGCTGCTTATATGAATAAATCTAAAACCTCAGATCATATACCTAGACGATTATCATAAATTAAAATGGATAAATATTTTGAAACAAACATACTTATGATTTAAGTTCTTATCTGTACTTTGTAGTTTTAATTGTTATAAACTTGTAATATAAATTCCTAAACCAGTATATATATATTTAACTGTTTTATGAAAAAGTATATATTATAGTACCTATCAAGAGTTGTATTGTACTCACTTATATTCCAGAAACTAAAGCGAAACTGTAAAGTATTAGTTATGAAATTATTGATAATGAAATTTTAAAAGCTTAGTAACGGTAAAAAGGTAATTCTAGTGACGATCATGAAAATTGTAAAACGCATAATAATCTAATATAAATAGAACACCTACCTTTAAATTTTTCCATGTACATGGCCAGACCCCACGAACAGAGATAATCTTCAAGTGTTTTCCCGTCCATAGATTGTTATTTATTCTTGTAGGTTTTTATAGATAATAATAATAATTGTTGATCACTGGCCAGTTTGCGCCTAATATTTTATTTTTTGAGATTGACTAACAAACTTACCAAAACTTATCTAAAATTGAACAGTACCCCATCACAGATTACATTTAATAAATTCGGTGAGATACCACGACTTTAAACAGTCTATTAGATAAAACACAGATTTATAATTATGACCACAGGTTAAGAAAATTTGAACAGACTTAAAATTCAATGAAAAATAGCGGTTTCGATTGAAATGAAACTGCGAGCAAACTGATTGTGCACTGGTACAACGGAATGTTTATAAAACATTTAGGATTTATTATATGGTGTAAAAGTAAATAGAAAACTATTAAATTCAATACAAGTAAACCACCATTCATTCACACGTCAGTTAACTACAAAATATCGGGACAAACTGGTAAATTTTATTACTTATTTTACATTATGCTGAAGTTTGCTAAAAGTACGCTAACTAACTTGTAAGTTCTTATAAAAACTACGTACTTTAAAGGAAATTTGGCTGCATTAGCTATTAGTTTCACTAAAACGAATACTTTAAGCAAAGTTTCGTTTTGTTTAGACGAACTAGTAAAATTAGTTAATATACAAATTAACTATCTTTATAAATAGGCAAACCAACTGATTCAAAATAGACAAACATTGACAAGTTTGTATATTTTTAAATAAGTCGAGCTGTATTGGCTGGAGTATACGAACTTTTAGGCAAACAAACACAGTGTTTGTTAACTTAACAAACTATGCTTATGAATAAACAAATCAGGTCATTGATGAGATAAATGTGGGCAAAAGTTGGCATATTTTTAAGCAAGATTATTTTCATTAGGTGGAATGTGTTAACTTTTAAGCAAATCAATTTAGTACTTGTTAATTTAAAAAAAAACTGTGTTTGATGATAGATGACACCAATTGATTTAAAAGAAAATAATATTGAATATTAAAAAATTACAAACAAATAGAAATTACTTAAAAGCAGACAAATTATTTCTTTGGAAATATATAATAATATAGATCTTTGAATAGATCGTTATCAAAAGGAGTGTAGTAGCATATCGCTTTTCTTTTCATTTTAATAACGTTAGAGCTTTCGATTCAGAAGAAGCCATATCCAGCAGTTAATATTGAATTGTATACGAGTACATGTGATGAAAAAACAAATATAATGTTCATGAAAATACATACTCGAAATCAGTCGCTTTTAACAACATAATACTCCTTAGAATTTGAACTTGCATTCTAACTCAATTCCATATGGAATTTTAAAACCACTTAGGTATAATTATTAAAAAAGCAATTTGCTACAAAATAGCTAATTTTTACAAGGTATAGCTAATAAAATAAAAGTTTGTTTAAAAGATTCATAATATTTAGCTAAAAAAGTATTAAGGTAACAGAGCTAAACAGTTACGTTCCTATTCAACAAAAAGTTTAGCTAGTGCAGCTAATCAAGTTTTGTTACCGAGCTTTTGCTGTTAGTAAATAAACCAGTTTGTTTAAAAGTAAATAAAGTTTTACAAAAAATAAAGAAAATTTGTGTAAAATTGGGCTAGCTAAACAATTGAGCTAAATTATTTTTTTCAGTGCGCAAAAACTAATTATTTTAAAACATTAACGTCTATAAACATTGTATAATAAGGATGTAAAAACAAATACAAATACATATATCCCTGGGTTTAAAACATTCTTAAAGTATTTACGCTATTAGTACCCTAAATCAAATGTGTTAATTATTTTAGTATACGACAAGCTTAAAAGAGCTTTATTTTTCTGTAATATTAACTCGATAATAATATATTTAAAGCAATTGTTGTAAAGATTTACTTAAAAAAGGTGTCTGCAGATACTCGTAGATGGTGGATTATAAGGATATTTGCATTTAACTTGGATTTTTCCTTTGTGATTTTGTTCATGATCCTGTCTTTACTTTTTTGTTCTGGATAAGAATAAACCCAGTTAAGAATTGTAAAAAATTTTTGTTATTTAATTTTTACAAAACTGCGTTAGAGGTTGCGTCAAATCACATTTTGTTGAAAAAATAATGAATAGTTGTTCTAAGTTATGTAATGTGAATATATTCAATTAAAAACGATAGTAATCACTATATATCAATAAAATAAAACTACACAGTTTAAGCGAAATTCGGGTTATCAAATTTCTATGCTTGCGGTCCGCATAAACATCATTGTAATATTTGGAACCAATAACAAAAGCAAACTATAGAAGTTCACCAATTGTTTTCGGATCAGTATTAACCAAAGATTTTTGTTAATCGCAATTACATTTGTCCTGTGACTATATATAGTGATGTTAAATATTTGTATTCAATTAAATCAGCACCTACATATATTGTACGAAGCAAACTGATACAAGTTCCAAGAGATTTTGATAACAATCAAGACGAATGTACATTGAATTTAATGCATAAATTCAATAAATTCCATAAATGAAGCAAAGTAAATGGCTAAAACGGGCATTTCTCTTGCTGAGTCGTGTCGTTTATTTATATTGAAAACCGCGAGCAAAACAAGGAGTCATCCGTAAGGGGCGTGAGGTGCACAAGCACAGTCGAGATATCATTTCGAATTCATTGTTCCTCCTAAACAGCCTCGGGAGCCAATAACTGACCGTAATGCGACGTACACAATCGAGTATCTAATCGTGCTGGGGTGAATCACTGGATGAATTTAATAAAGGTGAGCGAACCTCGTTACCGTACTATTACGCCGGAAGGAATGCAGGGGCGAGCGAAGTCGTGTGGAGTATCGGCGGCGGCGGTAGCCCTCACGCCAGGCTAATAATTATACCGCACGGTGGATCTACCTGTGGCTAACCGACGCATTATTTTTTAATAAAGAGTCCTAATTCGTGTCCAGACTATAAGCTTTATTGATGTGAACATGTGGGCTATAAGCTTTACGTTATCGCGGAATAAGTCGTCAAATTAATACTCACCGACAGTTTTATCGTAGATCGAGCTTATAGTGCAAATCGAATTACGTTAACGCTATACGTTAATTAAGAATAGTTGTAAAATTGACCACATTTATGTAAAATAATTTTGAAACTCATAATAAATATCAATCGAATACAATTTTAAATTTGGACATTGTTAGGCGCATTTTTTCAATGATGTGTAATCTGGTACATAACTATTTAAAATATTTTTTCAAACAGTTTCCATGACACGTTAAATATAAAAAGAATAATACGCGATCGCATTCGAACAAACATATGGCATAAGGCCATAAATAACCGTGTTATGTTTTAAACAAAAAGAAAAAAATGGCGCAGCTCAGATAATTTCGACATCGCCCACGTTGCGCGTTTGGCGAGCTTGCGCAAGCAACGTGTCAGCTTCGCGTCGGTCGACTCCTCCAAGCTCACGGGGCGGGTTCGCGAAAGTGAGAACGCAATCGCGAGCTTATCAGTATCTCGGAATTTGAGGATGGTAATACCGACAGGTGCGTAACGCGACTGCTACATTAAAATAAATCGCGGCACTCGATTCTTATCTGGCCGTTTTATACCTACTTTGTTTGCGCTACTTTATTTTTAACCGGCTTTGGATGCAGATCGATAACAGACTAAAGTAAACCGGGCCGTAAAAGAATTTTTTTCTGGTGCGAATATTGTTCTTGAATTCCAATAAAATTTTTATTTGTGAACGCAAATAAAAGGTGCATATACATGTTCAAAGGCTCATATTTTATATCAAATTTTCGTTGTTACATCTATATGTAAAGCTAAAGATTCTGTATGTATGTTTTGCACGCAACAATTTTAGGTACTACTAGTCTGATTTTTTATTTTGTATTAGACGAACTTTTATTGTGTTTGATGAACTTTTATTTGGAAGGTATTCGGCTCTTGTATTTTTTTTTTTTCTTTATTTTCTATTTCTTAGTACCTACATTTGCATTAAACCGAAAACTTTTAATTGAGTTTATTTTAGTTATGAATTCTTAATAAAATTTTGCAAAATGAGTCAAAGGTATTTTTCTCAAAATTTAGTCGTGAAATTAGTTTCGTTTATGAATGTAAAATGGTGTTGTTTTCAATTAAGTTCACGATCATGGGCACTATCCGTCTACAAATAACGCAAAATTCGTAGGTGGTAAAATTAAATGTTTTCAAAATAATGCATACTTTCTAGCACAGGTAGATAGATGAAGCGAACCTACTTAGTGAATCAACCTATATATTTTAAACTACTACTATCTATATTGTTGCACAATTACCTATCGTACTACGTGGCGCGGGTGTATCTTTTGCGTAGTACTGAAGTAATCGCGGTGAAAAACCCGTGTACTAATGTGTGGGACTCATACAACATATATGCTCCATTTTCAATTTATTATCCTACATCAGACGACCAAAATTTATTAGCATATAGGTATATACATTAACATGCATGTGTTTGTACACGCTCTTTCGCACAAGGTTCGACGCGTCATCGTTACACTATAATAACGTAAACCGTTCGACGGACGCGTACACGCCTCTAAGCACTTTACAACTCATGTACTACCTATAAAGGAAAATGAGCGGCCGTACTACTAAATTCGTTGAATATATTGAAAAGTGTCCATATTTATACACAATTTAAAAATTACAACCTTTTACATATTTTGGAAGTTTTTAAGGAAGCATTGACGCAGTACTATAGTCGACATATTCTGTGCTCAAAATAATACAAGTCTTCTTCGTGGGAGGACAAACTTTTATTCGTGAAGCCCTTCCTTAAGTTAACGTGATCTTAACAATTATCGGCAACGTCGCGGAACCTAAAAAACTTAGACTCGGCGACTCGTTACAAAGCATCAACATAAACCGCTTTCTGCGCCTTCATCAATCCGAAATTCAAGACTTATAAGTCTCGGTCGGTTATGCACTCGTACGATATGGCGTTGTAACGAGCCGTGTACAGAGACTCGATCGTCAGCCGTTACGTACAGCGTGATCGACGCTGCGTGTGCAGTACACTCACATGACGATGCGTGTGCGAATCTGTTACACTTGAATTATTTATAAATTAATTATGGAATAACACGGATTCACGTAAGCTCATTTTCATTGATTTGAATTCTCGATCCATACTCAAATATTTAATGAAATTGCTTTATTCTGCAACGCCATGTCAATTCAACCATAAATCCAAACCACAACATTATTTGAATCTCCTTACATTATTTGCTCGTATACTTAATTAATAAATATTCCGTGCTTTGATAACTTTCAGGCGATGAGGTTTTCTTCCCAATTAATTTGGATTTATGAACCTTATTGATTCTTTTCGATTTTCTCATTTACGATGTTACTAATCTAATTACGAAGGCAGTTCTAAATATAGATATCAGCATTACAACTTCAATCACAAAATGTACAAGCAATTATAAATTCCTTCCTGCAAAACCGAGAGGAATCCAGGTTAGTCTTTCAATTAGATTAGTTAGAAACTCCAGTTGTAACACATTTATAATTTAAACGTGCCTAACTTTCATAAATCTCAAGTGTTACCCGACACCCTCGATATCGACGATCCGCTTGATGTATATTGTATCAAATGAAACCCGATATCGGATAGTAAAATTTATGTGGTCACTAAAACAGAAGTAACGCGGTTACGGATTTTATTACATAACGTATCGTTGCTCGCCTGTGATACATCTGATCGATTTGTCGTCCTAATTTATGAACACGTTTATTAATTTATTTCTAACTGATCCCATTAAAGTATAACGACGTTGAAAAATAAATATTATCTATGTGCCAAGATTTTTAACGACTCCATCAGTGATGTACAACGCATAGACCTCACACGTCGTACATTATTGGCGGCAAAATAAATTTAACTAACAAGAAATGTATCTTGTCAAATTAAAATTTATTACTTTCTTCACTAAATTCTTTACGTTATGGGAGAAACACTTCAGTTTATATAAAATAAAAAC
>BGZK01005021.1:0-10333 GCA_005406025.1 Eumeta japonica | reverse complement strand
CTTAATATCATCTTTATGCTTTAACTGCTAAAGTGAAACTGTATTATATAGTTGCAAACGTGACAAAATTCCATCACTTTTACAGGATGTATATGCATTTTTTAGTAAAATTTTTTAAATATATGAAGAGTAAATTTATGCTCGTCAGCAGTTAAACAATGAATTTTATACACCATTCTATCGTTTGAAATAAAGATTTTATATATACCAGCTGTTTGTCTAGTAGCAGATTCATATTTTCAAACTTAAATTAAAATATAAAAGTTTTATTAAGAGCATTGATAAATAGAATGGAAATGAAGATGACATACAAGAAATTGAGATCTTGTCATTAGTAAGCATTTCTTTGTGTAGCACCATAAAAACCCTGGGAGTCAGATTTTTGGGAAAATTTTTCCCAAAGGAATGTATGAAAGCTCTTTGAGTGCAGCCGTCCCATCCCATTGCAAGTTCGATGAAGAGAGTATGATGAATGAGCTTACAAATTTGCTAAATTTTTGGGATTGTCGTCTGGCCTCGAAATTTTTCGTAAAAAAATGGTTCAAATATCTCATACGTTTCAGTCGAGGGTTGCGAGTTCTTGAAACCAGCCGCTCCAATAAATAGTATTTATAACGAAAACACTCCAACAAGGTTCTGCAGAAATTTTTGCCTAAATCAAAGCCACTATCTTTAGTTCGTAAGCGACTTGAAATTCAGAAGGATGCAACTTCAGAGCATTTTTATTTTCATTAATAATCCCTCTTGAAGCCTCAGAAAGGCTGCTCTTTTCCATATTAAGAGTAGCGGGTTTCACGTAAACTGCTTTTAATTAGTTTAATCTCTTCAGGAGTCCTTGAAGATCGATTGTGTCCTAGTAGTGGAACAATAATAGCCAGAAGTAGTTGTGCACCCATGAATTGAATTTACACCCGGTACATCATGTATTTGCCGAATACTGATAAATTCGCACAATCGCCAATTCCAACTAGGGCAATCTCATCCACCCTTAAACGTTTATTTGACACCAGATACCCGTATTTCTCTAAATTTTTGATTTGTTGTGTGAAATTAAAAATTATCCTTTATAATAATATCCTATAAACTATAAACTCGGTCATTTTTTAACAAATTTTCAATAGAAATAATTGAATTATTTTTTAACAGAGCAACTCTAAATCAATACAAGAGCCAAATTTTGTTGCCGACTAATTTCTCTAGTGGCGTCTGCAGTCGTGCAGTCTTGAATGTATTTGTAATCCTTCATTATTTTTTAAAGTACCTTGGCAAAAAAAGCAATGAAATAAGTTAATGTTATTTCGCACTCATGCTTTATTAGTATAAGTACTAAAAGACAAAAAGATAAAAAAAAAAAAATTTGTAAATACACATGAGTATTGAATTATGCATGTAGTGTTAACGTGTATGCATGAATTTAGTGGCTGCGAAATGGAATAAGGTTAATGACATTCTTATTTTTTCTTAGGTTTTTTTCTTCTTTTCTTTTCTATGTTGGGGATGTTTGAAATGCTTTTGCTTTTTTTTCCTAATTTTAGTTGATTTTTTCCGTTTTGAGCAAAAAGAACTTTTCCCAACCGTTTATTATTAACACAATTTGTATGTGTATGTAATAAAAACATAATCTGACCTTTATTTTAGTATGAGAATATATACATATGTACATAGGTACAGTGTACGTATTTTTTCACAGTTTTTATAAATATTTTCATGTCTTTAGGTACCTACATATATACATATGTACGTAGATATTTAAAATTTTACAGTTGGTCAATTTTGTCATTAACATTATTAACAAACAAAGTACAAGCAATAATTACAACTTGGAAAAGAGCTGATTGATATGTTGTGATTGAATTAAAAAATATAATAAACACACAGCGACACATCAAATTAGTGGCATATGAAAATCGGTCAATATGCAGGTATGATAAATTCAGTACAATTGTCCTTTGTCATCTATGAAGGTTGGTACACAATGTGCAGCTGAAATGTGAGACGAACAAATTCAACGTACACAAACAACTGCTTCAGGTCCCCAATTCTGTAAATCGCTAAAGCTAAATCTTTATGTCCAAAATATATAAATTCTGTTTAGCCACTTTTAGCGATGAATACAATTTATAGCTTGGTTTTTGGCAATATCTTGAAATTGAATGCGGTTCAATTTTAGCTTTTATTTCATGCTAAAGTGCTAAAACTTAGCTAGTTTGGTGAATTTTTGCATTAGAAAATATCAAATTAAAAATTTTAGCAATGAAATCAAAAGCTAAAGTTACGACAAATTCAATTTCAAGATATTACCAAATCAAGAATCTTAAGTTACAGAATTATATGCGTCGCTAAGCAGAATTTATGGATTATTAGCGATGGAGATTTAGCTTTAGCGATTTAGAGAATAAGCCTGCAGATTCCTATGGATGGCGGCATGATTGAGCATAAATGTTATCTGTGCAATTCCGTTCGGAAACTTAATCAATAGTTTTGATGCTATTGATGATGCTATTTAGGTACATATTATAAAAAAATTAACTTTTTGAATTTTTAAGCGGAATAAAAATTCAAATGCGAAATTTTTATATACCGAAACGTTAGTTTCACCATTCTAATATTTGATTAGCCTTCCTTCACACTCATTCCTTCATTTTTACATGTCAATGTGCTGTACTCGTACTTCGTGCGCATAAAACAATGACTTCTTTTTCCTGTAAACGCAACAACTTAAAAGTTTTGCAACAAATTTTTCATAGTGGATAGGGACCTGGCAATACCTATGCGGTTCTGGTCTGCTTAATCTCAGTAAGCTCTTCGTCTTCGGATTCGGATTCCAGCATAAAGTTCTTGTAGTAAATGCCACTGCCTCATCATTTTATAAAAGAGAATTTGCTATAAAGTGGTGCGAAAAAAATTTCTCCCCCACCCACCTAGAACTAAAGATAATGTAAAAACTATTCCAAAAATATTTTTTGTCACGTCACAAATACTGTTCTTTGCTATTTTGTTCACTGTATCGTCATTTTCAGTTCAATTTCATGGCTAACCTTGTGGCTTTAATAGCTTTTTACTACTGTTCAAAAATATTTATCATTAGGGGGAGTACGAACCGAGCTTTTAAAAGTCATGACTAGAATTCTAAGTGGTTGTATAATACAAAGGCAGAAATGTAGCTCTTATGCCAATGACAACGGTATATGTACAAATTGAATTGAAAATGACGGCATAGTGATCAAAATTCAATTAGGGCGGTATTCGCAAAAAAACAAATTATTTTGAAATTATTTTCACATTATCTGTAATCTGAAGCAACTTTTTTTGCATGGAAGGCGAACCAATCTAATATGTTATAAGCATACATATGTACGTCTATTCTCCCAGGTCAATCCCACAATTTGCCCCTGAAGCCAGAAAATTTACTCTTTCATTTTATATGATGATTCGCAATCCGCCATGCGGATGCATGCGGAAGAACTGTTAATAACATTTTACAATCTCATACCGTTGACGATTGAGAACGCCTTTATTGCCATCTGATTTCGTGCGAATATATTCACGGATATTGGCCTCTCCATTTCATTAAATTCTCTCAAACTACTGGCTACAATATGAAACAATCAATTGAAAATCTTCTATGCAAATATCAAGACCTGTTTGCCCCATTCATCCATACAGCAACAATGATCCATGGGGATCTGGTTTAATGGATCGATCAAGCAGAAATTAAGTTAGATACTCTATAGCTCGCTATGACTAGAATCTGCTTGACTCCAGACTCTGATACTAGCTCACAGCGAATAATTGGGCAATTATTCGTTGGTGATTTGCCTCGTGCCCTGAACGATCCATTTTAATGTGAGAGCGACTCCATATTTCATACAACGTCAATAGAACCGATAGATACAATTACCTACACCATTTTTGGTTGGTTGACATGATTTGAATGCCCTACTTATACCCAGACATCATGTTTCATAGGCTTTAGTACGAATATTTCCTTTTTGCTAAGCCTTGCACTGAAGTATTGCCAACTGTTTTACATGGTAACTAAAATATGCACATGTATGTGCACTTATAATCCATTTACTGCACTTAACGACTTAAACCACTTTGTTGGTTTTTTATTTAATTATTATTATTTTTTGTAATTGTTGATTAAAAACAACTATTCCAAGTTTTTAGCGGCAATATTAAAATATTAATAATAATATTTCTTAATTTCAATTTCAAAACAGACTTTTTGAAATTAACATTTCTTAAAAAAAGTCCAAAATTAGAGTTGATTGTTTGTAGTGTAAAGTCAATGACTCATGTGTGTTGATGAAATTATTTGTCTTAGAAAGTATTTAAAGTAAATTATTTAAATTATTCATATACAAAGTAGATTTATTTTTATTAAAAAGAAAAACTGCTGCTGTTGATATTTTTATGCAAGTGTTTTCATGTTTAAACTGTTATTCAACTTTAAATTAATTTTCAAATTTGGTTAAAACAAAAACACTTTCGCTTTAATTCATGGCCAAATTGCAAATTTAAACGAATAAAGAAAATGCAAAAACCTCTTGGAAAACTAACAATTAAAGAATAGTTTTGGTTTCTTAATAAGTCTTTTTAAGCCTTATTTTTAAATTAGTTTATCCACTTTTAGTACTATATAATTAACTTTCTTTTTAAAGTTTT
This sequence comes from Eumeta japonica, assembly GCA_005406025.1. Classification (NCBI taxonomy): domain Eukaryota; kingdom Metazoa; phylum Arthropoda; class Insecta; order Lepidoptera; family Psychidae; genus Eumeta; species Eumeta japonica. Next base: position 5,662 of record BGZK01005021.1, on the reverse strand, counting down.
TTAGTTTGCAAAGTTGCTTATAATTATATTGTATATGTATGTACGTATGTGTATGGAGTTTTTTGTTGCTACAATTTAATTTTGTGGTTTAATATTTAGTTTGTTTCTTAAGCAACTTTTTGTGGCAACTGACAGACAACTAGAAAAGTTAAGAAAAAAAAATAGAGAAACACGTCAATCTAAACCAAGCTTGCGCTAATGCCGCAAAATATTTGTGCTTGTAACGATTTACAAATACATATACCTACTTATACTTCTATATCGTCAGCTAAAACGCGGTTTTAGACTGTTTCTAATGCCTTGTATCAAATTACACAGCCACGCAAAAATTTACACTTGTCTAACCACAATTAGCGATTTTATTAACGAAAAACAAACGGCCCTATCTACAAAGGCGTTTATTTGATAAACGCAAAAAACTTAAGTGATCATTTCTGAACAACTTTACATACAAAATTATCGAAAAAAGAGCCATGATTACTGACTTTTCGTTCATTAATTAAACAACCTTAATGGGCAAGAGCTTTTGTTCTATTTGGTCTAGCATAACATAAGATGCAGTCTTATTTTCTAAATTCATTCTTCAATTCTTCAAACTTTTTAAATTAACTCTTGCTTGATTAATTAATGAACTATTTTTATTTACCTTTTGTCGATTAATCACAACTTTTTTGAATATCAGCTGATTGAAACTATACTTTTGATTTAAACATTATTTTGCTTCTCCTGTAAAATTTAAAATATGCTAGAACGGCTTACGTTTTAGCTGACGATATATGTATGTATAAACGTACATCAGTATTAGGTTTTTGAACTCAACTAATTCCGAAAGTTCTATCTCACTAACATACACATTATTAAAGATTTATAAGCATATTTATGTATGCTTAATTTTTTACGGTGTTCAGACGGGAAATTGTTCAAAATAAAAAAGCATCAAGTTATTTGAATTGTTGTGAAACCATATGGCCAAATCGAAACATTCTCTTAATATTCAATTTAATGTACATATACATATGTATATCATATCGTCGTCTTAAATCCTTTTATCGTTTTTCTAGGTTTTTTATGGTTTAAAACGGAGACGAATACACGTATACTGACAGGTACTATTGTTTTTTCGATTTCATTACTGTAAAGTTAACAGCATGTTTATCATTTTAATAGCCGATATCGGGAATCTGCTACTGGTAATGCCCCTAAGCCCCTTCACACAATATTAAAAAAAAATACATTCCATTCACAAGAATTACAAAGGTTATGCACCTCTTTCACAAAAGCAATTTCCTACTATCCCTCAAGCAAAAGATTTAATAAAAAAATTTTATTTATTTCATAAATGAATTGAAAAAAGTTAAAATGATTCTTAATAATTAAAGGGCATGAATTGGCTTTTACAAACATAATTTCGACGTCGTCCACGATAGTGAACACCGATTTCTCAAGAAATCGGTTCTGTAAGTGAACCAAAAACTTTCTGGCAAAGAAGTACGTACAATAATAAAATACAGATATTAAGAAGCAAAAATATTTTTCGTTTTTGCACATCTAGCCCAGATATATCGAAAACTGCATTTTGATGAAATTGGGCCTGCAACCAATATGACACAATTTTGGTATCAAAAAGCAATTATCACAAGCTTTTAATTTCTTTGTCAGGCTCAAGTTCATTTTTTAATTACTGCTTGTTAAAAAAGACAAGAAAAGTATAATGCTTCTTTTAGCTGGGCGATAGCCAGCTGTTTCATATCCGCCACGATTATCACATCAATAAACAATAAAACAACTTGTTTTATGTATGTCGTATTCAGTTGAGCGACAGTGTAACTTAAGAATATGTAAATCAACTCATGATTTTTTCTGCTGCTTGGCCAGTCCAAATTATTCAAAATAATTTAAACTTTTTTTTGCAATTATTTTAAATTGCTTTTACTTTTTATTATTTTAATTACTTTACTGCTGCGGTGAACTAATTTATTTTATTATTTGATTTAGAATTATTGCTACATAATCAATTATAAATCATTTATAAATTTCATTAAATAAAAATTGATTAAAATTCAAATTATAATTATGATGGGAAAAATAAACGAATGGTTGATCTTTGCAGAATTTCTTTAATTAATTCCCAAAACATTTCCATCATTTGAGAATTTAAGATCACAAAAATATTTTACTTTCTTTTTTCTTTTAGTTAATTACTACACTGATGATGATGATGATGATGATTTTACTATTTCCGTTAAACCCAAATAAATAAATTTAAAAAAAATGCCATCACAGTGTGTGAGTGTGCCTTAGTAAACAATAAAATACAAAAATAAATTAGACATAAATTTATGTACAATTTTCACAAAGAACTACAAAGCACTTTAGTACTATCATTAAAACAAAGCAAAAATTATGTGAAAATTTTAATAAAAAAAAAAATTTTTTTTAATTTGTATTATTGTGATTTATAAATAACGGGTGTCTTTTTATAGAGGTATGGGGTTTAAAATGAAATAAAAAATAAATGTGAATCTTTTAAAGAGACATGAAATTTCTTTTATTCGAAGGATAATCTTCTCAGAAGATTCTTCTGTCATTATAATTTAAACATGACTTCTACCGTCTAACCGCAATGATAAATTTAAGATTAAATTTTTCAACATTATAGCGATATAACACAGGAAATGTTATCCTTTAAACAAACCATTCTCAACCTGCGTGAAGAGTAAATACATATGTAGCAATGTGCTTAAATATTTTTAAATTCTCATTATTTCAATAGAAATAATAGAATATGAAGTAAATGTTTGAACATTATTTTCAACAAGGTTTTTCGAGTCTACTGACGAGCGAAATGTCGGCGGCATATAGACATGCTGAAAGACTAAGCAAAACAACTAAAGGGTCTTTTAACCCAAAATAATAAATTTCAAATAAAATTGCTTAATAGTGAATAAATCATTTTTGAATTATTTAACCCATATCGTCAACCAAAATACCAGACTCCAAAAGAAAAAATATATGTATTTTCTAAGCATCAAAAATAATTAAAAAAAAAAGTGTGCTTTAAAATTTAAAGCACACTTTTATTTATTTAAAGTTTAAATCAACGCAGCTCACATTCTTTGTAAAATTATTGCAGTTGCTTAGTCATCCTCTATTTAAAATTTAATTTGTTATAAAAATAATATAAAATAATGGTTTAAAAAAAGAAATAAATGTATTAAGTAAAATAAATTAGCACCAGCCTCAACACCACAAAACAACGTTACAAGTTTATTTAACTGTAAAATAAAATTAACAGCAAGAAATAAGTAATTATCTACTACTAAAGTCATGATCATAAGATTTTTTATTTTATTATTTTTTATTTGAATTTATTTTTAGTTACATTTTGCTGCTTTTTAATGATTTCTATGAATGTCGGTCGGTCTGCTTTACAATTTGAGTTTTTGTTTTAAAGTTTGTCATAAACATGAAATCAAACATATATGAAAGAAACAGCAGTTGAATTAAAATGGTACCACAAAGTGCTGTTGCAATTGAATGTTGCATGCAACAAACAGCTGATTAACATAAAATTTAAAACATTATTATTTTGTTACTTTTATGAGCCATTCTTACATATCGTTATCTTAATACAGAAACTCCCTAATGTACTTCTTTTTAATTCGAGATTTTATTTCTATATTATCGTACGTGGCATTAATTTTTACGTACATATGTAGGTAGCCATTGTGAAATAGATTTTGCAAATATAATACATAGTTGAAAATTTTTGCGTGAATTTGAACTTTAGAGCATTTTTCATGTAGGGGAAAATCGGGCCAACCGAGATATTCCCCCAGAAGCTGATGCGTATTTACTGGTACTTGAAAGAAATTAATCACTTTTTAAGATATTTGTTAGATTTAACATCCAAGGGAATTAATAAGTCCTTTGAAATCACTAGATTATTGCCGAAACAGTTGAACAAGTGCGTGTATTTTGATGTCGATGACGACAACTGGAATAAGGGGAATTTTTGTGCAAAAATATGTAGTATATCCCAAAACATAGGTGTACCGTGCGTGACATAAAATCGAGAAGGTTTTGAGTCACATATAACAACATGTGAAAGCCTGTAAATTATTTTCAGGCGCACTCATACTAAAAACGTGCATTTGGGTAGCAATGAATACTAAACAAACTAATTTAACCAGTTACTACACGCAGAGAAAAAACATGTTTAATGAATGGTCATTTCGCCAATTTTTGCTCCTATTTGTCAAATATGTTTGCCTCAACATTTTTAAATCCACTACCATAATTATATATGATGTTGCAAGCTTAAATTAATCTAAGCAATTGCTACCAAAATAAACATATATATATAAATATTTTCAACTGTACAATAAATAAAAAGGGCTGATGATTATCGTAGCGGATATGGAAAAGCTAGTTGTAGTCGAGCTAATAAGTCTTCAAATATAACCTTCTTGTAATCTATTAAAAAGTCATTACTAAGAATACACCAGACCTAATAAATAGCCCGTTTGTATTCAAGAAATAATAAATTATCAAATTATATAAAAATAGTTCGAAAAATAATGGTAAAAGGTATGTTTATCACCATAAATTTGGCTTGTTTGTTTTAAATTACATTTGTAACTACATACTACTTTTATTGAATAAACAAACATTAATTGTCAAGAGAAACAATTTTCTCACACTTCTAATTGGCTTTGGATAAAAGGAAAACGAGTCACTTTTTCAGACAAAAGATGAAAAATCTACAAATTAAAAAATGATTTACATATAAACATAAAAATGTATGTACCTATTTAAATTTGTTTACTAACATTAAATTTTTTTATATATATATATATATATATATATATATATATATATATATATATATATATATATATATATATATATATATATCTGTATATTTAATAAAAGAAGTTAAAAAATGTACGTTTACTCCTGCATATAATAATATGATTGATACAATAATGAATCTTTATCATTGTGTCTAAACATATATATACATACATATGTACATATGTAAAATTGTTGTATCCAATTTAATAATACTTTGATTTGTGTTGCATTAACAATATCTATCCCAAATAAACGTTTAAATATGCACCCGCCGCCGTGTGCAGTGAGTGATATGAGTATCACTCACTACATTTCTGTAAATTTTCCGGTACACAATGCCTTCAAATGTATTCTCATCTTTATGAATTCACAGTGTGTCTCGTTCTTTTATACAAAAGAAGCAAAAAATAAACTTTATAATAAATTAAAGAAGAGAAACTAAAAACAAAACAGTAACGAACAAAAAATTAAAATGGTCGTAATACACAATTTGATAAATTTGTACTAAAAATTAAATGAAGCATGCAAGTGCACATAAAAACACACAATTCAAACTCATACATATGTATGTATGTAGTTTTAAGCCCAGTCAAAACACGATAGACCCGAATATTGGCTGAACGAAAAGACAGTTAAGCGGATGGATGGACGGACGGACGGATGGACGGAAAGAAAGCAAGTATATGATGAAAGAAAGACGCCAGCTAAGTTTCTTTTATTGAATATAATTGTCCAAAAATTTGTGGGGGAAAATAAGAAAATAGTTCTCAAGTTTTGTAAAAATTGGTTTTTATGAAAAGTTTCA
>BGZK01005020.1:0-10337 GCA_005406025.1 Eumeta japonica | reverse complement strand
CCTTGAATACCCTTTCACAAGAGCTACGTCAATACAAAGAAAGACACTAAGTTGTTTACTAATGAGTTTCTCTCTACCGTCTGTGTGATATTTATAATTAGTTGAAGCTACTCATGCTAGATCTGTAATCTACGTTCTTGTGAAATCGGATTTCGCTATATCTTGGCTGTATGTCGGCCGATGTTGAAATAAATAATTTTTGTTTACATGCACCATTTGGCAGCAAAATTGTTCTGGTTCAGCTAAAAGTAAAATTTTTGAAAAATCGGTTTTCATTATATCTTGGCTATATGTAAAATAAATTGATAAATAATTTTGTTTCCAATGACGTTGTCAAATAACATTATTGACTGTAAAGCAAAAAGAATTTTTCAAAGTTTTCTTAAAAATGTCAGTTTTTTTTGAAGGGCTTTTGGTTTCGGCTATGTCTCATCTATTCGTGATATAGACAGAAGTAAATGAAGGCCCTGGTAGTATAAATAAATGTGCGTATATGTCAAAGCTGGGTGCTGATGACTATCTTAGCGCACATAAAACCATCATTCACAAAAACTTTTTAGTTGAGTTATTTTTTTTTTTCTTTTATGTCAAAAATTATTTTATTGTATTTCTGCATGTTTCCTTCCTAGTTCTAAATTGTACATTTTAATAAATTTTAGTCTTTCTTCTCTTTAAATATTGTTACTTTAACAATTCCAACACCAGTGCTGATAACTACCAGTAGGATTCTGTTAGCCATATATCTCAGTGATATTTAGTGATTCGTTAGAACTGAAGATTTTGCTTTACTCGAGAGCCACAGTCATGTTTTATGTATCAAATTATGAAATCTCAATAAAATATACGGCCGACAAAATCCTACTGATAGTTATCAGTAAGTTGTAATAATGGCTTTTAGAGATTAGCAAATTTATATGAAGGCGATACTGTTTTCGATACACCTCGTTGCGCTGATGGTATTTATGGGCTGCAAATCAGCTGTTTTTCTTAAAATTTATGCGCTGAATGTCGCGCAATATTGTTATATGAGCTGCTTACGCATGAAACTTCATTAGCATAATAAAAATTTCATTGTTTTAATAAACACATATTAATGAATTAATTTCATTAGAATTATGAACAAAACTTTTCAGTGTAATTTGTATTCTGTTTAAATTAGTGCACTCTCAGGCAGTCTAGTTTAATTTTTGATGTTTTTGAAATCTAAACTAGTTTTCTTAAATCATTTAAACGAAATGTTTCTTAAAGCAACTCAGTATTTTATTGATTTAATTGTTGTAACAAAAAAAAATGTTGTTTAAGATAATTCAGCTAGAAATTGTCTATTTTTTTATAAAATACATAGTTTTTTTTATAACATGTAAGAATTATTGCTTGTCACCCTGTTTGCACATTATCACATGCTGTTGTCGTCGTCATCATATTATCAATTATTTTTTATCTTTTGTTTGATATCAAGCACGGTTGGTTCGGTTGCAAATATTATCATCGTCGTCATCTCATAGAATAAGTTCAATGTAACCGTTTGCATTATCCAACCGCAACAACATTGAAATGACCATCAAATCTTAGAACATCTCGTCACTCTGCACTGCAAACAATCATCACCAGGCAATGCAATTTTCAGCTTAAGCATTTCTGGTTTAAACTTTTTTTTTAGTTTGTTTTGCTTAGCATTATTACAATTCCCCTTTACTTCAACAAGACGACATAAAAAGAAGCAATGACAACAATAATGCAACGGTTTCAATGATGAAAACAAGCGCAACGAAACAATTTACAGAAAAATTTTATGAAATGCGAGATACAAAATAAAAATTAAAAAGCAGTTTGCTAAAAATAAACATTGTTTTGTTACTGTTATTTTTGCTTGTTTTAGTTGTTGCAATTCTCCTTTTTATGTCTATTAAAGACATTTTTTTATCAAACTTCTTTTTGAAAAGCAGTAAAAACATTAAAGAGACAAGAAAATAAAAAGAAACGGAACTCTGTTGTAGAAGCAGTTCATATCAATCCCTTGTGTACACAATTAAATTCGCCAGTTGTTGTTCTTCGAGCAACTGTCTGTGTCGCCAAGAACAAATGACATCGTTTTTCGATTTCTTTTTCTTGTATTGTTTTGTGATTGTTAAATTAAGCAGATCCATTGTCGAGGAATTACTTTTTTCATGCTTTTGCTTTAATTTGGTTGCTCAAATATATTCCTTATTTGAAAGATTCATTAGAAATGATTAAGATTTCAATTACACTTAAAAAAATTAAAGCTTAGATGTCACAGCAAAAAGCATATATTTTAATTCGTCAATGCATCACTGTGTTTTATTTCTAATACGGAAAGGCAAAATTTATAGACTGACGGAAGGTTCTAAAATGTAAAGTTGTCACAATTCTGAAATTAGGTCTGGCAAGGTTGTGGCAGCATATGCCACATGCCTGCGTTAAAAATAGCCGATTTTTTTAATATTAAAAATGTTATGGTAGGCTGACTCACTGGGTAGCTAATACAATGACATTGGTGAAAAAATAGAAGCAGAATCCATTCGCTAAGAAACACAAGTAATAATCAGTTCCGATAGTAACGCACTAATGCATATCCGTAGCATATAGGTGCCACGACATACAGCAAATTCTCTATTATTCAGGGCAAGAAAGTAACATTGTATGAGCTTAGTATGCGAGAAACTTCTCAATGTTGTTAAATCACAGCTAAATAACTGGGCTCATACCCACTCAACTCTCTGGAACGAAGAATCGTTATGTTCCAGCATATCAGCTAAAATGATATTAAATAAATTTTGAAGAGAACAGGGAGTTACCGAAACTGAGCAAACTTAACTGGGGAAATATTATATAACATTTAATAAACTCTTATTTGACACAACATTTATCAAATAACAACTTCATAAACATTGCACAAGTGGTATGAATCAGTCCAAAAAGTTACCTTGAAGTTACGAAGGTGAATTTTGACACTTCTATGCCAATAAATGTCAAATAATGTTTTATACAAATAAAATGAATCATTTCAAAATTATGCAAATATTAAAACGAGGCGATGATTGCAATACAGATTATAGATATCATTCAGCCAGCACACACGGACAAATTGTTTTCCGTTCAAGTTCACACAATGACGACATTTTTAAAATTAACTTTCACTTTTATATATGAATAGGGAGCCACTTGAAAGAGATTCGACTTTTTCCAAAAAAATTCGTTGATGTTACCCTCGGAGCACGAAAATAATATTTTATTTATTAAAATAGATTTTTATTATAATAGATATATAAGTTTGTAATTTCAAGCGAATAAAATATATATTTTGCAGGAATTGGCAGAACTAATGTCATTAGCTAATAGGTATGGCTGCGTACTTTTCCGGTAGCAAATACTTTTTGTTGTTTTTGGGCGAGTAAGACCACTTTTTGCTCTGTTGGCTGAAAATACCTCAAAGGTACGCAGCCAGCATTCAGTGAAATCTTGCCAGAAAACAGCTGATCGGTGTGTAAACAATTGAAACAACAAATCAAAGGAATTTTAGCATACGTGTACGCAAAACTTTTGCCATCAACAATTTACTTACGCCACGGTCGCACTGTATATGTTTCTAGCATGAAGTATAATATTTTGTTCATTATAAATGTTAAAAATCAACACAATTCTAACTACTTGCCTCCGCCATTGGTTAATTTTAATTTTTCTTCTCATTTCACAAAAATTATTTCATTCAAACGGCTTTTTCAAATTAGTTGCAAGATCTTGCCAGAAGAAATTCATGCAGCAACATTTTGCAGGTTCTCTAATTTTCAACCATCAAAAATTTCTTTTGGCCACATAGTCTAAACAGAGATGTTAAAAGTAATTGATGAAAATGCTGAAATCAGCTGACAGTTAATTCCGCATACGTAAACCAAAAACAAAATTGAAAACACGTTTTTGTTAAGACTTAAACTTATTACCAAAAATATGTGAATTTATAATTGATATTGTGATAAATTAATCAACAATCTGATAAATATTGTGAATCGGGCCGTAATGTAGTTAATTACTTTTATTGTTTTATTATTACGAATAGCCAGAGCAAAACACGAAGGTTAGTTCTAGAAAGAAATAGAAAAAATTTTATTCGTTTCATCTCTGTTTAGTACACTGTGTTTTTGGCTCTATCGCTGTAGATTTTGCACAAAACGATGCAAAATATTAATACGCAGCCAAACCACCTAATACGTGGTAACACTATAATAACGTTTGACATTTTCTTCTAGCATAATCTGTGAGTAACTCCAACATTTAGGTACTCAAGTTTTACCTGTCCTATTTTTTTCCTACGAAAATCGGTTGCCCGAAAGAGGAAATTTCAAAAAAGGTTTTCGTTTCATTGCTTTGATGTGGTTTATATCAACACGTATGTGTTGTGCTATAACACGTTGTTCGTATAGCCAACCTTTCTATTACTGGGATTGAAAACTCATAAATTTAAGAAAATCCTGCACCTTTACTAATTTTTAACTGTATTTTGTTTTAATCTTTCTATTACCTGATTTTTTCTTTTGCATAATCACTTGACATTGATGAACATTTTGTTTATTTATTACTATTTTTGCTCGCCCTGTTTACACAAGACATCTTTTTCTATTACCAACACATAATGTGTTTCATATACTTTTGTTTTTATTTATACTTGTTTCTATGTCAAATGAAAATTATACTAAAATTCCCTGAAGAAAAAGAACACAAACCCTTTTGTAACAAAATATCTTTATATCCCCAATCTTTTTTCATTCAGACTTTTTTTTTTGTTTGTGATTCACAAAGAACAATAAATGATGTAATAGAAACAGGCACTAAACAATAATACCAGCATATTACTTTTAATTCAGGGCCTTTATGTATTGTCCATATACACATACGTATGTATGTGTATGCATGTTTGAAATATTGACAAATTCGGTTTTGTGTTAAGTGCTTCTTTGTTTCCACTTGCATTGAGATACAACGAAAGATTACAAAAGCCAACCAATAAAAGAGACATATTGAATAAAACACATGAAATAACAATTTTAAGATTCTTAAATGATGATAGTGTATGTGCATGTGAATGTGTGTGTGTGTGTGTGTACATGCATTTGCAGTGTTTAACATTTCAAGCAGTTTGCGAACACTGGTAATCTGGTTTAAGTGGTTGCAAACCCCTCTAAAAGAGGACAGCGCTTAAAGCACGATCGTTTGAGGAACACATTTATGTATATATACATACATACATATAAAGGTATGCACTTTATATTCAAAATTTTTTATTTATCTGATCAGATAGGCATCTGGGGAGGGAATACTTTTTACTTCCACTAAAATGAAATAAAAACAACATTTGACACTGCAAGCTGCATGAACAGCGACTACAAATATAGCCAGCTACATTTTGTTTTTTGAAGCGAGGGCTACATCATCAAAATCACACAAATATAATTATGTAATAATTTTGTTATCTTAAAGTCACTACTAACCTGTTTTGTAGCCGAAAAAACTAAGTTGTGCAAGCTGCAACTGTGTCGTATTACAGTGTAGCTACGCCTTCCTCAAAGTAATTGTTACCATAAGAATGCGTATATTTAATTTTAACAGATGGTAGTGGGTAGCTTACTATGTCGCATGTGTTTCTTGGTTATATATTATATTAGTTTAAAAATGTAAATAAATACCGGGATCGATCGTAAACAAAAACAAATTTGTTCAAAATTACAAAGTCTAGTTTAGAAATTTCGAACACAATAAAAAAGACGTCTTAATTTTATTCTATGGTGAGGGGGCAGGGTGCTGAGATAAAGTTTGCCAGCACAATACTTCCGTAACATTTTATATATATTTGTTTAGTATTAAATGTTTTCAATTATTTGAACTTTTTTATTTATATATTAATCACAAGCAATAATTTAGAAATGAACTCGAACCTGACTTAAATTAATAAAAATGTATAAATAAAAAGTTCAAATAATTGAAAACATAATATTAACAAACACAGGGTACAGTGGTATGTTTAAAAATTATAAAATCATGCAGGTATAGAAACTTGCAATTAATTAATTAAACAGAAACAAATAGTTAAAAATTAACTGGCATAACTTTAGGGATAAGATTTATTCCAAAGTAACAACAAGAACAAAATCTAAAATAATTGCTGGTGTTTAATAAAATGTAAATATAGACAGAAAGTATTAATTGAGCTCGTGGCTGTGTGGTTTAAGCGCCACTACAAAGAGTGCATAATTGGCACAATCCTGAGTTCGTGACCTAGGGTGCTGATGATTATTGTGGCGAATATGAAACGGCTGGCTGTTCCCCAGCTAAGGTCAAAATTTTACTTTTCTTGTCTTCTTTAACAGGTATTAATCACAAGCAATAATTTAGAAATGAACTCGAACCTGACTTAAATTAATAAAAATGTATATTTGTTTAGCATATTTTATATTTAAGATGTTCGCATATTTATGATGACTTCATGATTTCATGAGTTGGGAACTTGAACATTTCTGCAAAAGCAGAGAATGTTTACTAATAATTTACACCAACAAGAAGGTATTATAAAAATAGTATTGTTCATTTTAAGAAAAATGAATTTTCATTTTATCCTGGAATGTCCTCTTTATATTACTGTTAACGACTTTTGATCGATTTCATATAAAATAATTTTTATTAAATTTTATTGTTGGGTGATTTTTATTATTCTTTTCTAGATTTACCAACCAACGTACTAATTGCCAGCCTTGAAAGTCATCAGCAACAGCAAGTAAGTACAAGTCTTCAGAATTTATTTATCAGATTAAAAGTCGTGTAGTTTATATTTAAAAAATCTTTTAAAATTATTTCCTTTTTCTTTTTTTTTACGCCTTTTAAATGCTTTAATGTTTATTATACAGATTAACATCAATTACTGCATGTATTTTCGTTCGACATTATTTCTTTTAGCCGGTTTTGCTTATCATGTTCGAACTAAATTATGGCAAATAACCAATCATTTGTGTGTTCTAACCAGAAAATATGCAGACTATTTTCATACCATAAAGCTGCAATTTGAGAAAATTTAATATGAGCAGGTGATTCAAAAAGATGTAAATTTATGATGAAGAGACATTAAGGGTTTCAAGAACAACACAAGTAAGTGTGGTTTATTCAGCGGGGTCGTAGTGTATGGCGATAACTTTATCGGTTGTTATTTCGGTTTAAATTATAGCTTAGTTGTGCTCACTGAATGACAAAATATTTACATTGAAAATTTCTGCATCTTACCAAGTAAAAATACATATAACAAATTAAATGTCAATCGCACTAATGCCATTTGAGGCCGTGATACACTATCCTATTCAGTCGTACGATTTGTTAAAAGAAACCAGTGTGTGTTCAAAGAGTACGATAGTGTGGTCTAAAAGTGCAGATTTACTTGACAAGTCTGTGCGATCTGCAAAAGTTTATGAAAATTTTCATAAAATGATAGATTCCATGCGATTTCTTTGTATCATATTTGTATAATAGTGTGACACCAGCAATGCAATTTTCAAACGATTTTTTAAAAGTCTTTCAGACTTTGCTGTTATTTTCAAGTGAATGAATCGTAAGACTGTGTGAGATAGTGTATCACAACCTTTAGCAGTTATTTAAATTGATAAGTTTAAAATAATATTGTTTGTAGTCTCATAGAACCAGAATTGAACCCTAAACCTTTCATAGAATGATTTATATTTATTTCTCAACTCATCCAGAATTGGAAAAAGTTTAATGAATTCATAGTCCTGAAAGGGTGAATATTAAAATACAAATGCATTCATTATAAATGTAACGAATTACATTAAAATTTGAATTAATCCATTGTAAATTAAGATTTTTGGAGTGCATGCATTCACTTTTCCATAAAAGGATTGAATTCAAATTAGAGTTCATTTATCATAAGCTCAAAAAATTTTTGAGTTCGTGATTCGTTCAAAATGAAACAGAGAAAATACTCACTTAAAGATGCGTTCACCAATTCTAGTTTTTGTTTAGATGCAGTCAATGCATTCCACTATAACTCGATGGTTTTATCAAATCTTTAAATTTTGCTTTGTATTAAAAGTATTTATGCGAACGTTCGAAAAGGCTTCAAAATAAAGGAACTGGCAGTAAATCATTTTCTTTTAAAAGTTAGAGCTTCTATGCATCTTGCCCTGTTTTGTGCATCAAGGCATTGTGATAAATTTTTATATTTGCTTTTGCCGAAATAAGATAAAACAAGAAATTAATGGTCCCGGTTTTTTGGCTTGAAAACTTGTAGAAAATTCAAAAAAAGTATTTTAATTATTTAAAACTGCTATCCTAACCTATAAATTTGTCTATGTTAAGAAAACGTGTTGTTATTTTATAAAATTAAATTCGGGCACCAATTTACACAGTTGGTAGTGAACATTTCTTTATTTAAGCAAAATATGTTCACAATATTTAATCAACATAAATTTTCGTGTCTTAAAACAATTTAATGGACTTTGTATTGTATAACGTTTTCACCAAAATTTAAATGAATTATTAGTTAATTATTAGAACACGTGCAATATTATCAAACGAGCATGTGACTCAAAGAATATTTGCACAGTTTTCTTTGTATTTATTCAAAAGCAACTAGCGTTTTGCTAACGATTTATAGCGATACCACAATACGATGGTTTGATTAAAAGCTAAGCAAATAAAAAAAATATTTAGAAATAAGACATGCAAAACTAAACAAACAATAAATAATTTAAAACAAAATGTAAACAAGACATGCAAACAAATAATTTAATAAAACACGCTTAACGGAAAAATATATAGAATTATCTTATATGCGACATTTTCAAATCTTTGTATAACATTTTATTTGTAGGGTTCATTATTACAACTTAGTGATAACCAAAGCTTAGATTTTTCCAGCCGTATTTCTTGATGACATCTCATAATATATAAACACTGATAAAAAGGATTTCAAGCAGCGCATTTATATTTAGGGTTGCAAGTTATGAAATCTCTTAGCGATATTCGGGCGCTATTGGTCCCAGTAGATTTTACTCTACATAGTCCCACAATTTCTACCTTGCGTTTGTAATAGCCCCATTCACAACTATATACAAATGGTATAGCATCATTGCATTTGGAAAAAAAGTTTACCATTTATTTGCTCTACACTAACAAAATACATGGCAATGTAATTGGTACTCCTGTATTTATATGCATTACCAAAATCTAGTAGTTTTATTTGCAACAATTTTGTTTTGCAAATGAACAGCTGAGAACAATAGAGAAATAGAGAGTTATATGGCTTCTGGAAATAAGTAGAGCAAACTGAAACAAGAGCGGTAATTCACCAATAGAAAATATTTGCAATTGCATAATATTGCTATTATAAATGCATTAGATTGTGAATACAGGAGATATAAATTTCATATGCAACACCAAAAAATAAAAGCTTCTATATGCATTAGAGTTGGCTTCTGCAACAAATAGAGCAAAACTTAAACATTAGCTATCATTTACAATCGAAAGAATATATTTGCGATTGCATAATATTGCAATCATAAATGCACGAGATTGTGAACAGAGCTACTGGTTTTTTATGCTATGACGAGATTTACACGCAGCAAAACTTGTTGACAAAATAAAACCAATAAAATATTTGTCCCAAAAAAATTTTTTTCTAAAATAGTATTGATGATATATTTGTTGAAAAAAAATTCCATAAAAAACTATAACATATCAGAAATTAAGAAAACAACCATCCAGCAAATTTTTGTAAAGTGTTTGTACGCAAATTTCAAACTAAATGTGGAGACTTATATGTATATAAGTACATATCTATATGGATTCAGAGTATATA
The DNA here is from genome assembly GCA_005406025.1 of Eumeta japonica. Taxonomy (NCBI): domain Eukaryota; kingdom Metazoa; phylum Arthropoda; class Insecta; order Lepidoptera; family Psychidae; genus Eumeta; species Eumeta japonica. The sequence goes on along the minus strand of BGZK01005020.1, from coordinate 466 downwards.
AAGAAATTGTACAAAATATCAAAATAAATAGCATGATGACCACACATTACAATCGAGACATAAAACATGCAAACTTAAATTTTAAAACATGAAACTATATTTTCATAGGAATAATAAATAGGAGACTTATTTCAAAACAAATAAATTGTAAGAAAAATATTTTACCAGCATTCGTTTTGGTAAATGATAATTGTTATATTTTTGTATATTGGTTTTCTTATTTTTCAATTCTAAGAAATAAATAGTTACTTAAATCGACATTGTGGTAAACAAATAAAGAGAAAAATTGTTTTGAAAAATATGATATGACATGATAATTTCAAAAAAAATTTTACTTCAAGTCAGCATTTCTGAGTTATATGAATTGCAATATATTCATTAAAAATATCAGAACTTTAAAGAATGACTCATATTTACTTCAACTCATTATCAATGAACGAAATTTCAATGAATTCACTTTTGTTTT
>BGZK01005019.1:0-10339 GCA_005406025.1 Eumeta japonica | reverse complement strand
GTAAAACTTTGTTTTAGCATTATTTCTAATTCATCTAATTAACCACATCATAATCGCATTTTCTCAGCAAAACTAAATGAAAATAATAAATGGTTGAATTCACAATCGTAGTTGAATCGTGAATCACGGTATGTGGAGAGAGAAATTAAATTACACTTATTGCACTCACAAGAAAATTATTTGTAAATAAATATTACTGTTTCAGGCCACAAGAGCCGTAGTTGTTATCCAAGCCCTGACGATAATTGGCTCATGCTACTCAACTCGTTGGAGGGCTCGAAAAGTTTGTGAAGAATGTTGCAAAGAGCACAACAGACGGATGCATAAAACGTGAAAAAGAATTGAAAAATAAGCAAATTTAAAAATATTTTATTGCATTTGACGATTTTTTCCGAATTTTACTATGGTTGCGTTCATGCCAGCTGTCAAACGATTTTACAGACTATTTCTTTATGCAATACTGTAATTTTGCATTCGAAAAAATTTCGCGAGCATGTTTTGCAGAAGCAATTATTATTCATGAATAAATGTGGGGTATAAATACTTATACATACATATATATTTCATTTACGAAACTAGAAAAATGCCATTAAATCTAAAATCTAAACAGAGTCATTGATCTTCACCACAATGCTATTATTATTTGCTCATCGATTTAAGCTATCGCCATCTAAAACTCTTTTTATTTTGCTTCACTTTTATACATTAAATGTATGTACATATTTAATATTTTTAAAAGCCGAAGTCCAGCACTTTCTTGAATCTTTAATGTCAATTTCCATTGTGGTATACATGTCGCTCTTATGCTACCTTAACTGAAGGCGGTGGGCAAACAAGTCTGCATACTAAAAGTTATATACCCTCAAGCAGAGGTGTTACGCGCTCCGTGCCTATCTGCTCTCTTGTCTGTCGGTGGTATGAGACCGTAATGAAATGGAACTTTGCTTGGTCTGACTTGGTCATCTCCGCAAATAAACTACGCCCTAAAGGTGGATTGATTGGAGACACGAGGTGCGTCATCAACATATATTTACCATAGGCTAAAGTCGAAGGAAATGCGACATCAGATCGCATACCGTAGACTGGACTAGAGTAATCGCGGCATTGATTCCCGGCATACATTCCTGGTTGACCGACCCTTGATACCAGATCCCCATGGGACTTTATTGTAACACGGATGGATCAAGGAAGGAAAAGCGGGACTTGGTGTTTATATAGGAAACACTATAGAACCACTCAGGCGACAATGGAGTGTATCAGGGTCTTAATGTAATGTGACATTGATTTGGCCTCCTCGACAAATGGATTACGCTAAAAGGTGATGGCCGAATGAATCGATCGGAGATACGATGTACATCATGAACAGATCTTGAGTCTTTGCTGGAAAATAGAAGCTTTGCGTGTGTGTAGCTCATGTAGACCGATGGGGCTAACTTTACGGCTTGGCCGGGAACGCATAACAAGTCTAGACTGGCTTAGGTGTATGTCGTATAACATGAGCTATTATACCCGTCTATCAACCTAACCTAATCAATATCAATGAACTGACAGTGAATAGTGTTGGACTGATAAAGATAAATTTTGATGCTCACAGCTTAAAATCAAATTTATTCGAAACAAATTTTCTATGTGTATTTGGATGTCTATCAAATCCTAGCTGTACAATTATCGCTTTCGATTCGTGTGCACTATCACATCCAATAATTCGTTACACGCCGAGCAATCTAATTATCACATTCGATAGGTAAATATATTGGCAAAACAAATTCATTCACTCAATTCACCACGAACATTTTTCCATTAAAATAGTCTTGGTTTATTTTTCGATTATGGTATTCAACTGTGGCTAAATGATTGGGCTCAAGTATTTTCTATATATATTTTTATATCATAATTAAAAATTAAATATATTTTGCTTAATAGCGAATGTGCTAATAAATATTATCAAACATTTTAATTTTTTTACAAGTCCTTTGGTTTTAGTATTTTAGTTTTACGGCAGTAACTATAAAAAGGGCCATAACTATAGTATAGTATACTTCAATTAAAAGTATACTTTTATTTCAAATTTGGAAAGAAATTCCTATGTATTTCTTGCTTAAAAATATACTTTTTTTATAATATACTTTTTCTATGGTTATAGTTGTACCCAAATACTTTATGTTTATTCATCTGTTATTTGGCAAATTTCTATAAAAATATCTGTCAAATAAGTGTTTAATAAGCTTAGATTTTTGTTTACGAACACACATACTGTTTATTAGCGTACCATAAAACGATGTTTTCTTAAAAGAAATTTGATTTCAAATTGCGTGCAGCCTACGTTACAGCTATCAAACCCACAGTGAATTATATATTATATACTCATTAGCAAAACTTGCTCGCGTTTATAACAAATGCATAGATATCCGATTTGTCAATTAAATTACAAAGTAATTGACGTTATGTCTGTAGTTTATGAAATAAACGTTTTGCACGAAATCTACAATATTCTCTCTACTTAAGAAAATATGTGAAAGAGCTAGAGATCTTTATATTTTCGGAATGGAACCTGTGACGGACGGACGAACAGACGGTGTAGTCTCAGCAATAGAGCTTAATTCAAAATGATTCTTACGTCAATTACAAGAGAATATCTGTGAACACAAAATTATATTTTTGAAAAATTTACATACAAATATCACTTTTTTAGTATTTTATTCACAGTATCGCCAGTTTTGGTCCCATTTCAAAGTTTTGTATGCCGTTGTTCATGACTATAAAAGGGCTACCTTTCTGCACTTAACATCGGACTAAAATTACAACACAGTGAACAAATTACTAAAAGGTTAGTATTTGTAGGCGTGGAAAAAATATTTTAGAGTTAGTTTCACATTATCTTTAATCCTGGGGTGACTGAAGCATCTTTTTTTGGTATGGAAGTCGAACCACTCTAATGTATATATATCATAATTAACGGTAGGAAAATTTAGTACTTTAGTACTTTCTCATAATAAAATTACCACAGCACTGCAGTGTATTTTAGTACTTTCTGATTACTTAATTTAATCCATGTTTTCAACTTATTAATACAATTTTATGATGTGATCACTTGAATAGATGAGTTTGCAGTTACATACATACATATATTCTTTGCAGCATGTTTATGCTGGTATGTACGAAAGTTGTTGAGATTTGGTAGCTATTCTGAAAAATGCTCCGTCAAATAAGTGAATGTTTCCATAGAAAGCAAAAACATTTCAAAGTATCAAGAAATTGTTCTTGTATTTGTATTGAAAACACAAACCATTCTCAATATTTTGCCCAGCGGCGAGCGTTGCCTATCACATTACATCTCTAATGATACATACATATGTGCCACATTTTGTGTTCAGTGAATGCTGCATTACATATAGTGATTCGGGGCCAAATCACCGTTTTCGAAATCGAGTACTTTATCATCGATATGTGGTTAACGTGGATCACAGTAGTCGTTATCGAAACGTATCTCCTCGAAGTTGAACTCGATTGTTATTGTACCATCGAAAACAAATCAACTCTAGTTTTTGCCGCGAAACAACGAAAATAACAAAGAAAAAATATAAAAAATTAAAATGTAAGTTTTTTCTTAATATTTTCACAAAATTAGTTTAAAGCATACAACTTTATTTGTTTTTTTAGGGATAGTGAATACCAAAGAAAGGATTTTTCACTAAGTAGTGAAAAAAATAGTGGAAAGGTTTTTTCGAGGACAAATTCAAACAAAGTAAATATGAAGCAAAAAGAAGTATTGGCATAATATATGTTGGAACATCCTGACATATGCCCATATATATTTACCTCGGATAAAATATATTGAAAAGCGTCTTTAGAGAGCTGAAAACGTCTTTTAAATCTACATTCGGTGAACAATTAGTTAAACTCTTTTAACTGAAATCCCACACTTACTCAACATTTCATAATGAAAAAGGATTGCTTCTATCACGAATATTTCTTCTTATTGTGGCAATGTTGATTCATCCTCCGATTCTGAAGATGATAAACAAAAAACATCTGGATCCATAATAAATTAAGAATTTTGAAATTTATTGATTAAACTATAAACTTTTTCACGAATTTATTTATTTTTGTTTTCTTTTCGTTTTATTTTCTATTATCATATGCTTGCAGCAATGTAAAATATAGTAGTGGACTACATTAATTTCGATCGAAAACTGTGATCCAAAAAATTGCAGCCATCGAAATATTTCTCTACGCGAACGAAAACTCGATTTCGAAAACGGTGATTTGGCCCTGGTAGTGTATAAAATTTATAAAAATGAATGTTGTTAACTTTTTATTCATGAGTGTATTATATAAATGTATGTACCTGTGTATTTTTATTTTGTATTTGGTTTAAGGCCTCATTAGTTCTTACTTCCTGATGCCGTTCTTTGCCGTTCCTTCTGGAGCATATATTTTGTAATTACTTTCTAAATGAGAAGATTTTGTTCTTCCACTAAAATAAAAGCTTTTCATCATTTATTTTGGCAAAATTTTCATAAATACTTTAAACAAATTAAATTTCGATAAATACTTAAAAGTCTATTTTAAAACCTTTTCTGAATTCTATTCTATTTTCTATATTTAGGCTTGTCAGTTACAGCACAGAAAGTAAAAGTAGAGGCAAACCAATCACTCACAATTTCAATTGAGTAGCATAAAACATCTGATTCAGAACGTTAAGTACAAAGTAATTTTGCCTTTTTCATATAAAATAAACTTTATTTATTTAGATATACTTTATAAAGTAAATTTGTAAATTATATGTGCACAACATGGGCGAGGTAATGAAGACCATTTGCCCAAAATATTTGTAGATACCTGTGATTAACTTACGACCTATGCCTTCACATAGGAATTGGCAGCAACGTCGTTGACAGCAAAATTCCTCAAAACAAAGCGCTTACGATACAGTTAGTTGAGAGAAATAAACTACCAGTGCGAGTGAGATGCAAAACTCTCGAACGCTGACCACACTTAGATAAGATATAATTACAATGAAAGCTGTTCTTCAACCCAGAGCTGCTTTGACTTGGGTTTTAGAGATTCCCAGGCTTTTCATTTCCCGGGATTCTAGAGACAAATTTTAAATTTCGGGAATTTCCGGGATTTTATCTTCTATTAAAACAAGGGATATGTAACAAAAGTTTCTTTTTTTCATAAAATTAGTTTTTATTTAAGGATAAATAATAAAGCACATGTATATGTACTCAATTTGTGCACTGAAAGAAAAAAAAGAATGAGATAATTTTAAGTTAGAAATAAATATCATCTATAAAATACAGTTGTCATTTAGACAAAAGGTTTTAGTACTACTAAAGCATTTAGTAATTCGCTTGACATTCGATTTCGAATTTTTGTTGCAAAGTTCCCAGTAACGCAGAAAATACGTTCACTATCCACTGAAGTTGGCTTTATTGTTGTATAGCATCATACAAAGCAAATTTTTCTTCAACAAACTAGTCCGATTTGATTTTGGCCTTTTGGATTAGCTTTGCATTATCAGTAGCATTATTTAGTTTCATTTTGAGATATTTGTCGGCTTATTTTTCGGATATATCACTGTCATTACTGGACCCCCACCCCACGGGGGCGGTTTGGTCTTGGTGAGGTGCAACCTTGACGTTTTGCTTTCGGGGTATAGAAGAGCTTCGGTTTGGTATTGTTGGTCGAATCTTCAGAGGAGAGAATACCCTTGGCCTTTTCTTAGGATTGCCCTACCCGAGGGTTAATTCGGTACCATGGGGTTGATAGCCCCAGGGTGAAAAACTCTGCCAACGGTTGAGGTGCCTATTCGGCTGCAACATGGTGGTATGTGGTGAAGTTATTTTGTACGACCTGATCGCACATAGGCATACTGCAAATATGTGTTGGCAGTATGCAATGGGCTAACCCAAAGCTCTAAAGCAAAGGGATTTGTGTATATTCCAATGCAATATATGATGTAAATTGCTGCCTGTCATTGTAAGTCCTCCCCGTGGGCAGGTTTTGTCTTGGTGGGGTGCAACACCTTGACGTTCTGCTATCGGGGTATAGAGGCCTAGGAAAGCCTCGGCCTGGTAATGGCGTACCGAATCTTCAGAGGAGAAAATGCCTATGACTGTGCTATAGGATATATATATCGGTACCATGGGGTTGGTAGACCCAGGGTGATTCCTAAGGAAAAACTGCCAACCGTGGTTGAGGTACCTATTCGGCTGCAACATCGTAGTATGTGGTGAAGTGAGTATATAAGGATTGGGCAAATATGTGCGGGTCTGCAAAGGATCTTCAGGTGCTGTTGCCTACCAACAGACTGTTCTCGAGATTCCTGGGCGGGTGGTAGCCGTCAAGTTAAGGCATGATGCTCACTTGCCGGCTTCGAGCCACTTGTTCGGAATGCCAGGCCTCTGGAAGGCGCGAGGGGCTGAAAGGGAGCTAGCCAGAAACTCTAAGCAAGGTGTCTGTGTAAATTGCTACCTGTCATTGCAAGAATGCCAAGCATGGTGGTATAACATGGTTTATTCACACTCCGTGGATTTGGTCCACCGTCAGGCTAGGGCCTAGAGGTACTGACGTAAATCAAATTCACATCTGTCACTACTGGACATATGATAGAATATGAAATAGATTGATCAAACAGGGGTTTATATATTGGTTCAGCGTACAGTTTCAACGAAGTTGTTAAAACTTTTGAATTAGAATTGGGAATTTTTTAAATAATTTGTTATTGCTAACATTTTATCAATAAGTCTTTGGTCAAAGATTGATATCTCAGCGATTTAGTGCTTCGACAGTATCTTTATATGATTTACAACCTCCATTAACATAAACAGAGCAGGAACATGTGATCATCAATAAATGCCCTGAATTAAAGTCTATTAATGCCTTCTTTATAGCATTTTTGTATTCAAATATTAGTACAAACAGCGTTTTTAAATAGGATAATCTTGTGCGTTTAAAATTATATAAACAAAATCACTAAAAAATTTAATTTCAATGAAATTAAAATGAAAAAGGTGGAAAATAAATTGTTATCATACTAAATAATAAATAAAGATTTTCCGTTTTCCGGGAATTTCAAAAAATTTCAGGAATCCCTGGATCCCAAACCCTACTTACTGCTGATAACATATTTATTACATGGTTCATAATAGTTTAAAAAAAACCTTGTATAAGTTAACGCGAGAACTGAGTGCGCGCATCTCTCACTAGTAAGCGGTATATAACAGAGAAATAATTCTTCGATGAGTTTGTTTTCCATGTAAACATTCACATTTTCGATAGGATTTTTTTACATTTTGTGAAAGGTAACTTAAGTAATTGCAAACAGTCTGGTAGCTGTAAGAATTGTTACAAAATTACAAACAATTATCTATTGTACCATGAAATTATTTTTAACTGGGTTCAATTTGTTTTTAATATTCAAAACAAATTGCCAAAGCAATTTGTACGTCAAAATAATATTGAATTTAATTTACATAGTATAAGTTGTATTTTATTTATGATTTTATTAAAATTGTTTTAATTCTTGCTTAAAAAAATTGTAGTCGGATTTAGTCTATAGTAGTAAAAATATATATCTATTTTACAATTACTACCCATAGAAAACAAAGTTTAAATAAACACATTAATTGCTTTTATAATTATTGTTATATTCGGTATTTGACTTTTTAAAAAATAATGCAAATAATAAGAAAACTCAATTTTTTTAGTAAATTAAGAAAACATATACATAAATACATACATATAAAAATTAAAAATCACACTTTCTTGTATTTATTGCAGACAGTCCTTAAGTTAACACTTTAAATTATTATTATTACTGTTCATTTAATAATAGAAAAATACTCAACTGCTTTCAAACTAATTGTTTTATTACAATTACAATTAACAATTAAAACTTAAAATAAATAGATTCTTAGTTCTTTTGATTATAAAAACGGCTTATTTTTTTTAATAAAGTTATTAAACACCAATCAATTACATTTCTTTTCTGTTGATAAAAATTTTCGTTTTTTTTTTATAAAAAAAATGTAATAAATATTTTACATATTTTTACATACATATGTGGTATGTGTCAACTATGTATGTATGTCTTCTTGTTGATTCTTTGCTTGCTTGTATCTTACATACTATTTACTACTATCTTTATTCTTTTTGTATTAATAAGCTACAATGCAATTTAACTCAAATAAAGTAATATATGTATGTATTTTACAATTAAAACCCCAGACTTCTTTTGTTGAGTATTTATTTGGTAGTGTTGCCAAAAGTGGGATATAGAAGGCCATGCCGATACAATATCAATAGATACGAAGCAGATGGAACCATTGACGAACATAATTGCGGACGCCATTTAGCAAGCGGTTGAACAGGATACTCAGGATACACTGAACATTATTTTACAACAAAATGCCATAAATTCTAAATCGCAGCCATTCTCTGAGGCAGAATGTAAAGCGACAGATACTACACTGTGAGTGTTTAGTGCACACGTTGTGAATGGGCACTGAATTCCATAGGCAGAACATGTGGATTATGATAGAATGCAAGGAGAAGGGCAGATTGAATACGCTCTGCAGATTTTAATAAGCCCAAGATGTCCTGCAAGTATAACATACATAAAGTTAAACGAAATATCAATATAACATTTTGATGCCAATACAAACAAGAATGCTAAGAGTACGATTTCGACAAACCGTGCAAGAAAATGGCGAGTCTGTGCAAATTTCGCTTTGAGACTGAAACAAGCAAAGTAATTTTATGCTAAATTTCTTTATGGTATGCTTTAAAACAATTATTTGTGGGGCGATCGCAATCCATTTGCGATGATATAGTGGAAAGAAGTCGGCAACGTTCAAAGGGGTTTGCTTTTGAATCTATCCATTAAACAACAGCTGGCATGAAGACATCACTAATCAAAATACGAGCCTAAGCTGGGTGCTACGTGGGGGCACATCAGCGGAAAAAATTGTTTCAGTTGCGGAAATACGAGTCATATACCTAAAGTATGCATTTCGAAAGCGTAACGGGTGAAGAGCGAACTTTGAAGCGGAATTGGATGATGTAGAGCAAAGAAAAACATTTTTAATTGAATGATCACTTCGACCATTCTTGTTCCTATTTTCCAAATATGTTTGCTCTAACTAATTTTTATAGTCCTAATATAACTTGAACATATATTTTTTGTCCTAAACATTTTTAAATTCACTACTATAATGTTATATGGTAGTCTAACTTAAAAAGCTAAACATCTGAATTAAGAAGGAAGTGTTCAGTACTATAAAATTATACCTTGTCTCAACCATTCTTTTTCTTTACATGTGCAGAAATGTATTCACAAAGTAAATACTTTAAGCTCAGCTAAACAAATGATAAGCACAACAATTAATGATACTACCACAAAATAAAAGCAGGATCTTGGGGCTCTATTGCTCTATTTGCTTGCAACAAACAGAAAGGCAATTTTGTAGCTACAGAGCCAATGAATACAAGTTTGAGTCGTTGACTCTCAATTTGACTCGTTGTTCGAAAGGAATGGATTTCCATTTCGTTGATTAAATCGAACTTAAAATAATAAAGGATTTCTAGAAAGCGTCGATTTTTCGTAATATTTTTCAACCTTGGCATCACGGATCTGTATTCGTACCTGCTCATTAATGAGAATTCAGTCATGCCTTGACACTTAAAACCGATACATGACCTCATTCGTTCGACAAGAGCTGTGCATAGTGCAGCGAATATCGCTGTCTTTGGCAATATAGAATAGATGCAGCATTACATGACATAAACGGATTTGTTAGTTTTTAATAATATGTATACTAGTTATTATAAAATTATTATTTTATTTCATCATCAGAAAGGCCAATTACGTTACCGTTTTTTAAGTGTTGTAGTTGATTTGAAAAATACTAAGATTAATATTAATGCCGGCTATTGGTTTCGTGTAGTTCGTTCAAATTTAATACACCAGATAAGTCGGAGGGAATATCTCAACTTCAAATATGGTTACATTGGATTCGATAATATTATAATTGACCAAATCAAACAATTTCCAGCACGAAGTGAACTCGTTGCTCGTGCAACTTCTAAGTACTACTTAGAAGTGCTGGATTTTACATACGCAGTAAAGAATTTGAACAAGACGGGTTTAAGGGGCCAGAGACAAACTATAAGTGTACTGCAGTTTGTTAACTGAGAGTTACGTAAATGAATACTGCAAACTAATCGAATTTCCCTAACACCACTGGGTACTTTGAGATCGGATCCATATAGATCATGCCGTGTTTAACATAAGATGTTCCAGGTTACTATGACAATAACAAAAATATCCGTC
>BGZK01005018.1:0-10340 GCA_005406025.1 Eumeta japonica | reverse complement strand
AAAAAGAGCTCATTCAAGTTGTTGGTATAAAGAACGCATGGGAATCAGCACAGAATTCTAAGGAAGATTCAAATGAGAAAAAAACGAGGGAACTGGCAGGCTTAATAAGCGGAACTTATATATGCTTATGAGGCATTACAATTCAAATTGACAGTTACCAGAAACAATTCGATTTTCTCTTCTCTTTACTGACTGTCCATGCTGACCAGCAAATTTTCATACCATTTTAGCTCATAATTACGAGACATCGAACCAAGACCGCGTTTAAACAAAATATGTTCAACTCATAGTCCAAATTCAATAACTTTTTTGTATTTTTGCTTTTCTTTTTTGTTTCCTATTAAAAAAATGCACTATAAGAATGAGGATTTTAAATTTAAAGTAAAGTGTAGTTTAATGGCACTCTAAAATATAAAACTTTGATTTTTTACACAAATTTAAAACTAGTCTTAGTTGTGTGATTCAAAATTTAATTTTTTTTTTGTTTTGATTTTTGAAAACGTTTAAAAATTTTTACCATTTAAATTTGAGACTTAATAATATAATAAGTGTATACAAAAAAATATAATTTGTATTTTATATGAAAAATTTGAGTTTAAGTGCAAATTAATTTTTTTGGAATAAGCCCTTATGTATTTAATTTATTTAAATAAAAAATGCCAGCATATTGAAAAAAAATTCTTTTGATAAATTCTTTGAACACTTTTGATAATTTATTATTTGAATATTAACGGTGTCTTACTTTTTGCTTGCAAACAAGAAGGATCTTTTGTAATTAATTTTCCTCTTTAGCAGTTAAGCAAGAATATTAAATGTTTTCACTTATTCGAATTTGCATGTATATCATACATATTTTATTATTTTATTAGTCGGGTTCAAGTTCATTTCTAAATTATTGCCTGTGATTAATACCTGTTAAAGAAGACAAGAAAAGTAAAATTTTGACCTTAGCTGGGGACAGCTGGCCGTTTCATATTCGCCACAATAATCATCAGCACCCTTTGGTCACGAACTCAGGATTGTGCCAGCTTAAATACACTCCTTGTAGTGGCGCTTAAACCACACAGCCACGAGGTCTATTAATGCTTTCTGTCTATAGTTACATTTCATTAAACACCAGCAATTATTTTTAGATTTTTGTTGTCGTTGTTACTTTGGAATAAATCTTATCCCTAAAGTTATGCCAGTTAATTTTTAACTGATTATTTGTTTAATTAATTAACTGCAAGTTTCTATACCTGCATGATTTTAATTTTAAACACTCCACTGTGCCCTGTGATTGGTCAATATTAAATGTTTTCACTTATTCGAACTTACATGTATTTCATACATATTTTATTAATTTAATTTAGAAATGAACTTGAACCGACTAATAAATTAATAAAATATGTATGGAAAGTAAGTGTAAATTTTAAAAGTTTTAGTTTGGGCACAACCTGCAGTTTCATATCCGCTAAAATAATTATTAGCATCCATTGGCTATAAGTAACTGCTACTGTGATGTAAAATTTAATCGGTTTGACAAGAACAGTAAATGTGAAAAGTTACTAGATAGGGTACAGCTAGCTGTTTCATTCCTGCTACGAAAATTATTAGCATCCACTGGTTCTAAATGACTGCTCTTGAGACGAAAGTTAAGATTTGGGATCCACCCTTACTGGGCATTCGAGCGGGTCGGCACAACAACTACTTCTACACAAAGCACACCTAACTATAACAAAATTATGTATAAATATTTAATTTTCCATGACCAAACGGATATACATATGTATGTGATTGAAGCAAGAGTTCGTTTATTACAGTAAAGCCGTAGGCTATGGATGTTCTCTAGACAGATAAAATTTTTTTGTAACATGAAGTGTTTTATTATTATTTTAATAATATATATTAATTTTAATATTTTATAATTAAATTTTAGGTTTCTTAAAAAGTCACGTCTTTAAAAATAAACTCACCGCAATAGTTCTTTTGACACTGATGACTTCCATCATGTGATAAATCCAGCCCTTGCCTAGTTGTACCGAATTTAATACCACAAAGTTTATTTTTTAAGCTTTTGCAAATATTTTAATTTCAACTAAAACTAGATAGCAATTAAAATAAAATAAGCAAAGAAATTTTCAATTCTAATTATAGTTGTTGCAAATGAATCATTAGAAATGTTTCAAAACCATGAACTAACTGTAAACCCTCAATTCAAATACAGTCAACATATTTCCGCTAAGAATAGTTGAACATTTAATTGCAAATAAAAGTTGTAAGCAAATGTTTATTTTAATTTTGAACACTATTTTATACACACGTGCGCACACAAACGCACACAATTTACACAATCGCAAACAATTGAAAATAACATTTGCTTATAAACAATTTACTGACTCATTTAAATATTTAAATCTAATTAGAAACTAAACTTTGTAGCTGTCATTTAAAAGCCAACCCAAACTCCCCGTCGAAGCAGTCAGCCAATCTTTATAAGTATGTATTGTATATTTGATACATTTAACCGAAAAACTAATACAAATAACATTTCTATGCAAATTAGCTGACTTATAGAATATCAATCAAATGTCAATAAACCCAGAAATATACAAAATAACCTCATGTTTTTCACATTAAACTAGGATACACATATAAATGCATATGACAGCGTGTGTGAGTGAGTACCCATACACACACTCACACGTACATATATACCTGCAATTAAATGTGAAGTTGGATGATTGAAAAAATAAAAATGCCCTACCTAAACGAATATTCCGAGTAAGTAGGAATATTGGCTAGATAAATTTGGACTATATAATTCCTAAGAGGAATTTTTAATATCAATCTATATTTATCCATTGCAAACACAACTTATCTGCTCATCTCATCTGCAACCAAATCTTCAGAGGAAAGAAGCCTTTCTGTAGGACTGTCGTATCCGAGGGTTGAATCGGTACCAAGGTGCTTGATGCGCAGGGTTGATTCTATGAAAGAATCTCTTCTAACCGCCTGGAAACAGCCACCAAGTTTCAGTCGCATAGAGGTTTTGTAGTCCTTGATCGCATATGTTGGTCGTGGGCGGATATGTGCTTTCAGATTGCAAATGAGCTTCAGAAGGTGCTGTTGCTCTGCGAGGTTATCGGGCGGCAAATACTAATATTTGCTTGTCTCTTTGGAACGCTCGTATTGCATAAGAAGAGCCAGCGCAAACATCTTAGCAAATGATCAATTTGGCGATCCATGACAGTTGTGAAAAGGAATTCGCACGCTAGAGTTGACAAGTACGGCAGGCGTGGTGGTGTGTCATACTTCCTTGAAACTCGTGCGTTTGTTCCGCCATCAGATTAGGTCAAGTGGCAGCTGTTGATGTAAATCAAATTCACAGCTGGCTACACTACCACTAGTTATTGTCATGTATATTATATGCAGGGTAAATATGTATTGAAATGGTGTGTTTTTGTATATGTGCCAATGAATAAATTATGCTTGACGTCTGTTGTTGTTGCTGGAACCTCTAAATGTCTGTCATTCATTGACAATTTGTCAAATTAACTTAAAGCCACAACAAGTTGCAACAACATAAAAAGATAATAAAAAATAAATCTAAATTAAGTTACATACATAAGATAGTAAGCATGAACATTATTACATGCATATGTGCATGTGTATGTGCATAGTAATAAGAAAAAAAATACACAAAAGGCCAGAAAAGTATAAAGCAAATTTTTATTATCTTTGACAGTCACGATGCAAATAAAAAAATGGTAAAATAGAAATAAAGCACTTAAAAAAGTGAAAAGAAAAGGAAAATCCAATAAAACAATAATTCAATCCAGTAAAGAAACAAATCAAAACAAAATTGTGGACTTTCTTCTGTGTGAATCATTGACAGATAGTGAGGTTTGCATTCAAAATATATCTATAATTGCTACATAGTCCGTTAGGTTAGTTGTTAGGTTGGGTTGATAGAAGGAGCCCATGTTATACGATATACACATAAGCCAATCTAAGCTTGTTGGCCGCTCCTGGTCTAAGCCGTAAAGTTAACTTATTATGTCACAGGAACCCTGTCCACGAAGCTTGATTCCCTTCAAAATATGCTCCATAATTGGTCTTTGTCTGGTAAGGTGTCAATTTTCTTGTCTATATCCCCTGGAAATCTCATAACTTGTTAATTTGCAATCGCTCGTCATATTGTGCGCTTCCAGAAGAAGCCCTTTTCCTTCGCACTCAGTTTCAAAAAGAAGTGATGCGGATAATACCTTTTGATTGATAATGTATGGAATTTGTCAAAAAGAGCTTAATAAACCTGTAATACCTTTGTAAATGCAAAAATAAAATAATTTTTTAATAAGCGTTTGACCATCTTATGATAACAATCACCACTTGTGGGTTTATTCTTTGGCAAAATATAACAACTTTATGCTGATAACAAACTCATATCTCATAAATTCATTCTACAAATCATTATTATCAACAAATATGAGTATTTGTATGTGAAAACCATTTAACTGTGATGAAACATTACCACAAGCCAAAGATATTTTTCATTAAAAATTTTATGTTTGTCAAAATTACTGTTTGTTAAATGATGTGAGTTTTTGTGTATCTTAGTGATTGCAAGACTGTATGGTCAATGAAATTAAAGCAGCTTTATTCACAACCTCATGCATTTTTCATTGTAAAGTTGTGCAATTGCAAATATTTTCTATATATTGTGAATGATCGCTCTTATATCAGTTTGCCCTGCTTGCTGTGAAAGCCATATTACTCTCTAATGTGCTCTTTTCACAGCTGCTGGTTTGCAATCTAGTGCTCCATATAAATAATACTACTTTCTTGTTCTTGCATATAAATGCAAAATTAGCTATTGCCGTGCTGTATATTTTATTGTTGTGGAGTGCTTAGATGAGTAGCCATTTGCAAATGCAATGATGCAATACCATTTGTGCAGGATTGTGAATGGGACTAATGTGAAAAATATAGTGTATAATAATAGCTTTCCTATCATTAAAAGTAAAAGTTTAGTGGTTTAGCTTGACATAGATTCCTTATTGATTATTGGTAGCAAAATAATATAATGTTGTTTACTCAGACGAACTAACGATTATTAAAGTTTTTATTATTTGTTTTTTTTAACAAACTCCAAATTGCAAAGTTTTTGCTTGTCTGCAGAAACACCCAGAGCCTGCGGCAGGAGTCGAACCTGCGACCTCGTGACTGTTAGGCAGGTGTTCTATCCACTCAGCTATCGAGGCGCTCAAATATCATACTGAGAAAATTTATAATATCAGTTACTTGCTAAATCGAATGCGAGCTACCAACTAACAGAACGTGTAACGTTCTAATAGCAACAAAGACTTTGCCATTCATTCAACTACTATTATATCAATATGCAAAATGTTATGTTACTTTTAATTTGCACGTATTTCAAAAAAATATATATAACTCTTTTCCACATTTTGTTTGTCTGGTTTGTGCAACAAGCAAATTCATGAATTATTAATTTTTCACCACAGTAGTATTGTTTGTTTTTCAGGTTTCCATTTACTCGTGTAACATTTTGTTTTAATATTATTTGCTAAAGTAACAAAGGAACTATGTCAATTGTTTCATCATTTTTATCTACAAGTATTTGCTCATGGTTACTAGCACAATACGAGTAAATGCTTCTTCAAATGAATATGTAAAGTAATAAATACATTTTCTGACCAGTATTTTTATATTAATTTTCACAGCAAAAGCTTCTTTCGGGTATCAAAATCGTAAATTGGTTTTCTTTTAAAACAATAAAAGGAAAAAAGAAAAGGATATTTCACATCGTGGGTAACAGTCAAAATTTACATCTTGATTTTCTGAAGAATAGGTAATTCCAGGTGGGGAAAAACTCTTGAAATTTATGTGTACAAAGAGGTCCAGTGCCCTAAAATTGTCAGTAGCTTCGACTTAAATTTATATTCAAATAAGATCACAAATCAATTTTCGTATTTAAGTAATACGATGTTATATGTATTCAACATTGTGCATTGCTATTGTAGCCGAGAAAAATATTGTAATATGTTTTACTATTAAACATTTTGGTTATGAATTAACAAGAATTAATGTTTATTTTAAATTGGATGATTAAAATTTATAGCTCTATATCATGTGATTTGTCAACATTTTGCTATGTTAATTTTACTTTAAAATGTTGCCGTAAATATAATTGCTAGCCAGGACACAATAAATTTTATAATATACCATATGATTTGAGCCAGATCATATTGGAAATGAAACATACTAGCTGAGCAAGATTTAAGGACTATTTATTCTAATAAAATACAAAGTGGAACTATAATCTGGTAAAATTTTACAAGTTACACATTTATGTGAAAATTCTATTGTACACTAAGGCCCAAACAAAGGTATAGCACCATATTATTGTTACGTAGGACCATATTATTTTTAAAAATTATATACAAGATTGCCATATCTGGTCGTACTCTTCTCTAAAATGGGTTTCTGGTAATAATATTTCTAGCAAAGTTTATAAATCACGAAATTTAATACACATTTTATGATAAATTTAGTACATATCGTTAAACGCAACCATACTATGTTTAAAAATTAGTTAGTTGTAAAATATTTACATGAATCGCTGAAACATGAGAAGAATAAAGAATATAATGGATGATTTGGAAACATTTTTCAAACATTGAGGTTGCATTATCCCCAGTGGTATGGCCTATATTATTTTATAGCGCCTACTCTTTTTGAGCTTAATTTTATTTTGAATGATCATCATAACTCACTTTAGATTTTACTGATAAAAAAATTTTTTAAAGCTACACTTTTAATAAACTATTTTAGATTTTTGCACATTGGCCTACCCACTAAAAAATGCAAGAAGCGCACTTATGTACATGTTCATGGACAAGTGATTTTCTAGTACGGCTACGAAAAACAGCGGATGGTAATAATGCCGCGGATCAAGGTAAAATAAAGTTAATCAAAAGCAATAAGCAGAATGACAAAATTCGCACTATTCCGAGTTCATGAGCAGGGCGACAAAGACGATGGCGCCGCTCTACACGATATCCCAGGTAAGTCCACAATTTTACTTTTTTTTGTATTCTTAAAGAAATATCGGTTTTAAGTAATAGTCTTCAATCTGAATATGACATGTTATGGCTACACTAAGCAACATATACGGACTTTTGGAAAGACAGTGGAACAAAACAGTATAAATTAAATAATACCCAAAAAAAATTATTTATATATATGGAAGCACTAAAAGCTTTGGAAGTGGTATAATACTTCTGCAGGAATAAATGATTTCATTAGAGCTAGAAAATTGCACTAAATAAGCGGGCTTTTGTCTTCCACTTTCAAGAATCTAGAAATGAGCGTAATGATTGTAGCATACATACAGGCGATAAAGAAAAAGAGATTTTTGAAGCATTTACGTATGTATGTATATATATTGTTTTACATTACATTACTGCTTCTTAGAAGCACTCTCGTAAGGCAAGAGATTTAAAATATTCCATGTTTATAGGCATGTTAAAACAATTAAATAAAGTATTATGAGCCAACAGAATCTAACGCTTCTAGATGGCTCATTTCGAACAAAAATCATGCTTTATAATTATGTAGTCTCCTTTATAAAATGCATTCTGTCAAGCAGTATCATTTGCTGATTGCTTAAGGTTCACACAACACAAATACGCAATTATGCGAGGGTTTTCTGGGAAAAATTATATTGTAATTTTTGCCTGGACCTTAATAAGAAGTGGTGTAGCCAGTTTATTGGAAAATAGTATATAAAAATAATAATATATTTGATAACATAGTAGTAATATAATATTCCAACATAATAAGCAATCTGCAGCAGTCGTAAGGTTGGGTCAGCGGCATATCGCGCTAAAATTGCTTAATCATATAGAATATATTGGCTCACGCAGAAAAATATTATGATAAAAAACTCAAAATAAGGCTGATTTCATAAAGTTTTGGAAAGGCCTTGTTTCATATATAAATATTATTTATACTAAATTTTTACACTGAATTAAACATAAACATTGTTCATATTACCTGAAAACAATATAGAATGGTTTTGTGTTTAAAATAACAATGTACAATATTGAATATATAAGCAGTGTTGCTGCTGGCAAATATTTCAAATGAAAGGAAATATTGGGGAATATTTATGTAACGTTACTTTTAAATGAAATCGTCAGAAGTATCCACCAAATATTTAACTTCCTGTTTTCACTTGGTTTGTTTCGTTAAGCATTTGCTGCAATTTTAATATTTTTCTTGCCAAATTGATTCTCCTTTTGGGATTTTCTGCTTCATTAAATGGCATTTATTATGAATAAATTCCATTAGTTCGATATTCATATTTCGCAGTTGAATTTTTTTTTTTTTTTAGACAAGCACAAGGAATACGTTTTATAGAAAACCAATTTGCTTTTGGTGTAATAAAATTTCTGAAGGCTTTGCTACAAAACATTATTTTATATACATACATATGTACATAAGCTCATATAAATATGTGTATATACATATATTTGTGCATTTATATTTATGTTTATTTACAGTTAAACTTATTGGGTTTCGTTCGAAAATTTCACATTTTTCCATATTTATTTAATGGCAATTCTTTTTTTATCGGTTTGATATTTTCATTATGAAAAAGGTTTTGTTAAAACAAATTAGGTGGAAAATATTCTCAAAAACAACTGCTTATGAGGTTCAGCTGAATAAAAACTTAAAAGATTTAGTTTTATAAATTGCCAGATGTGTTGAAATTTCAAGCAAAATTATTAGATACAATTATTACGTATAGTTGAGCCCAGCTTATATTTGTGGGATATTTTTATCTGCAAGTTTTTCTGTGAATCATTTTAGTACTTTTTGTAGTCAAAGCCTGATTACTGAAATAAAAATAAAATAGAAAAAAGATTATATATTCGGGAACCCCTTTGAGAATGAAGTTTCTTAGATTACCTTTACCTCTAAATATAATTCAACCTGAAATTTGTGTATTTAACAACGAACTACATCAGAAAGTTTCAGATATTTCAGGATTAATTCTTAAAAAATATACAAGTACAAGCTAATGAACTTCATTACTAAGTTCATTCAATATTGAACAAACGACTTGAAAAGTAGCGTCACTTTTGAATTTGATTTAACCGATTCATGCCAAAAGGAAATCTTAAAATTTTGATTTAATAAAAATTAGTTTTGTTGGTAGATGTCTTCGCTAAGTACAAAATTTTCGTTACTCACCATAAACAGACAGGATAATTTGACAGATCAAATGTTTTCGTCACGGTCTTTATTCATTCACAGTACGCGTTCATTTCAAAATTTCACAGCAAATTGTAAAGCAATCACAAGTTAATCAAAAGTGCTTAAAATATGACAGCTTTGTTATTTATGAAATTATTCGTTTACCCTTAACCCATCGCAATGATGGTTTGAGTTACTTCTTCTAACAATATTCTAGCTAATTTATCTGTTGCCTTACCTTTTAGTCTAAATCGTTTTTATATAATAAAAATATAAAACAGATGCTTTAATTTGTTTTTAGTTTTTTATCTCTTAAATATCATTTTTATTCAGTATCAATTTAATTCCTTATATTCAATATATATGTATATATATATAATTGCCTTTTCTCTTATTCCTTAAATTTCATTTTCAATTTAATATTACTTTATATTTATTTTACATACTCATGCACATCTTTTTATGTTATAGTTTTGACTTAAATAACTAAAAAGTTTGTTTAATTTAATAAGTTGTGTCTTTAAAGAGAGAGAGAAGTTATTTTTAAAAGAAATAATTTAATTACATTTACTAATTGCTTGTGTATGTTTGTGTGAATGAGTGGCTGAGCCACCAACAAACAAAGAATGATGATTTTGTATGATATTACAAAAGCGGACATTTGATTATTATGATGAGAGCCAGGTCTGTGATTTTCAGTTACTTTTAAATAATTTTCTTTAGGTTAGCGGCCGAAATTTGCTAGAATAAAATTAAGCTCATATATATGTATGTATTTACATCAAACCTGTATGTGAAAAAAAAATAGAAATGGTAATAAAATAGTCAGCTGGGTGTAATTTGACGGTTAAATAATTGGAGAGTATCAAACCTTTGACCGATCGAATATACGTATAAGCTTTTTACTTGTTAGTAATAATTTTGATAAAATATGTTTGCTGGGTGCTTGGGTGTGTAGTTTAAATACTTGCAAGTGCAAACACATAATTAAACTTTGGTATGCGTGGGTGTAAACCAGTGTTTTAAAAGTTGTCACAAAACATTTCATGTGTTAAAAAAGTCCAAGATGTATAAAA
>BGZK01005017.1:0-10349 GCA_005406025.1 Eumeta japonica | reverse complement strand
GCCTGTAAAATTAATTAAGACTTTATTTAAATCGTATAAAAAACAACTAAACTTTTATTATTTTTTCTTATCCAAAACTATATTAAAAACTACCGAAACTTACTACTGTATAATAATGTTCGTGAACAAAAATAATAAATATAATTATGTGCTTCGATTTAGAACATCGATGTAGAACCTAAAACCTGCATCATATCGACGAAATTATTTACAATTTAATGTATATGATTTCTTCGTGACGTCATCTTGATACAAAAAGGAGTCTTGCTAGCAAAACTTGAGTCGTGTAACTGCAGTGTAAGCTTGCAAAACGCCGATACTCGCGTTTTTGGTAGGAATGTTGTACTAGGTAATTATTTTTAATTTTGTTAATAATTTGGGTTTAGACCGGGTCCGGATTTTTAACATATACATATACCTTCTTAAAATTAAGAAATATTTTTTGTGAATAATTGTGGTGACTAACATTTTGAAGACAAGTAAATTTTAAGACTTATTAGCTGCAAAGGCGCAACTGACTGTTTTATAGCCGCTGTGATTTTTATACTTTTGTCTATACATATTTATTTAATTTAATTAATCACATCCAATTTTTCAACACTGTTAAATTTTGTTAAACAATAATTAATTAATTGTCAATTCCTCTACTACGAATCCTTCCAATCGCTCGTCTAAATACAGTTAATACAAAAACAAAATTCAAAATTTTGTTCAATCTAACATGTTTGAAATAGAGGAAATGGATCTAATTCTTCTAACTCTATTTCTAATTTTTATAATTATTTGTATATTATTGGGTTTCATTAGTTCAGTTTCGATTATTTCGCAAATTTGTTTAACCAATCCAATTGCCATTTGTTTGAAGAAATAATACAACACTCTAAACGAAACGAATCGTCAATGCTGCTTACAGACTCTGAAGATGACTTTGTAGCTGTAGATTCAAAAAACAAAAATCTCCAATGCAGATGTAAAGAAAACATTCTCAGTTTGCATTCGGTGGGCTCAGGAAAATAGTTTGGATATACAGAATGTTTTATTGTTAAAGAAACTAGCGCAAAAAACTGAAATCAGCCACCCTCAATAAAGCTAATCACCAGAAACTAACTTGGTTTCAATAAATCTAGAACACCTGCGCTTAATTCGCTTTACGTGTTTTGATAATTTTATATAATTTATATTATATTCATAAAAATTAAAATAAAGTCGATATTCGATTTCAGTCAGATATTTAATACAAAATTTACTAAAATTGATTTCAAATACATTAAATGTTTTATGAAGACAGCCGCAATTTTTAATAAAGAGACAATGGTAACACCCGTTGAAAAAATTAAAAGTACAAATAAATGCGAAGAATTTCGATCAATAAATAGCTTAAAATTATGTGAAAAAAAAATTATGAAAAAGGTTGTAAAGAATCAATTAAGAGCAATATATGGAAACCATCATTTGCTATAAAACACCAATGGATTTAGAAAGAATCATTCCTGCCAAACAGCAGCGAATTACTTAATAAACAGGCTTAAAATAGTTAAGACTTTAGGCTTACTTTCGAGACAATAGATCGAAATATAGTAATTAATAAGCTACATAACTATGGTATCCAGAATAATGAATTACAATGGTTCAAATCATATCTAACAAATAACCAAAGTTAATAATGTACAATCGAGTGAAATACATATATATATATATATATATATATATATATATATATATATAATGACATTGAAAAATATTGGACAAATGTAAAATAATTATATACATATACAGATGACACACTTATGTATGTATATACATATACAGAAGCTGAGACAGAAGAACTTTGTTGAACATATAAAGAGTGATATGAAGAAAGTAAAATAGTGGTAAATAAATTTAAATTAAATGAATCTAAAACTAAACTTATGGAAATTAATATGAATCAAAATAAATGAAGTTACAATGTCTCTGATGACTACAGAGTCTTTAGGTATATTGGCCTAAATCTTTTATGATAAATAAAAGAACTTTATATAATATTACCCGACGTATCGTCAATTTTATGTTGACTTTTTCAAGGGTTGTCTGTATTTTAAAATTAAAACATGAATAATTACAACTTTTAAATAAGTTAAAATTACTTAAAATGAATATTTTGATTTTGGTTTACATTACATAAAAGGATTTTTAAGATTATATCTTGCTTAGTTACTTGATTAAAATTATTTATGATAGAGCTAATCTGATGTTGTCTGTATTTTCATCAAAAATTCAAAATCTTAAAATTCTTTTATGTAATGTAAGCCAAAATCAAAATATTCATTTTAACCCTTGAAAAAGTCAACATAAAATTGACAAAACGTCGGGTAATATTATATAAAGTTCTTTATTTATCATAAAAGATTTAGGCTAATATAGTTAAAGTCTTGTAGTCATCAGAGACATCATAAAATTAAAAAAGCCAAAAGAATAATACACCAAAAAAATAAATGAAATTACGTAAGAGAAAGTGAATAGCATAAAATATCTCAGTGTTATTATTGGCAAGGACCTAAAATTTAATAAACATATTGAATATATATGTAAAAAAAATTGAAAGGAAAATTGGTTTTTAAACGAGTGAGAAATAAATTATCAATTATAACGACTATATATAATACGATAATTAAGCCACATTTCGAGTATGGTTCAACATTTTTATATTCCAGCTGTACAAATAAACAAATCACAAGACTACAAAACTACAAAATAAAGCTATGCGTCTAATTTTAAAATGTAACCGTTATAACTCAATTGACTATATGCTGACCACACTAAAATGGCTAAATATTAATCAAAGTCTTTAACTTAACACAATGATCTTCATCCATAAACTGAGAAAGGGAGCTGTACCGGACTATTTAATAGAGCAGACGAGATATGTGGGAGAAGTACAGCCATACTATCTTAGAAATGCAACAGACTTCAAATTACAACTAGCGCACACCAATGCAACGCAAAGAACATTATTTTACAAGGGATTGAGAATGTACAATATGATGCCAAATGAAATTAAAAATGAAGAAAATGTAAAATTGTTTAGAAAAAATGTTGTGAATATTATTAAACAGAATTTTGTTCATATTTCATAAATTATCATAATTTAAATGAAAGATGCAAATTTGTATAATAAATAAAAACCATAGTACAAACATATCTTTAATTCACTTAGGTTACTTCAATAATTTTATCCTACAATAGTCCGCACAACTCAGGAATCCAAACGACCCTAAAACTAAATATGTGTCCGAATTGTCGAAATTTCGCTGTACTTGTTGCTTGGTTGTAAATATCATAGCTAGTAACCCAGTGACAAATATTCCAGTACTGAAATTCTAAACCAGAGGGTAACACAGTTTACTGTAGCTTATGTACTACCTACAAGCAGAGAAGTAACCACACTTTATATGTACATACATTAAAAACAAACACATTGCAAAATATAACCATATCAAAAAAACTGCCAAATTAATGCAAGCAAGCACTAAGAAATATGGCCAGATCAGAATGTGGAAGAATTTAAAAAGAAATCGATTTTTCATTTCAATATGACATAAAGTTGTGCGCACGCTTTTCCACTGCGCAGTGAAATGAAAAATCAGTACTATGGAAGAAAATTCTCTTGAGATTTTTCAGTCTATGACAGATTTTTCAACAAAGCAGAACATAAAAATCCAAATAATTAGAAATAGTAAGTATATTTTCCAAACTATTTCTTAATATATTCCCAAAACAAATTTATTTAAAGCAAAGAAAATCCAAATGTAAATAATTAAATAAATTGCAAAAGTTGTGGGAAAATGTAGTTACGCCAAAATAAAGAAAACAAAGTCGCAGATATCATTTTTTCTGTTTTTTCGAGTGTATATATGTACATACATACTTCTGCACAAATGTAAATATTTGAACATAAAGAGAATTTGAAAAGAAAAAGTTTAATTTTTCCTAAATTGTGTTTGCCACAAGTAGCATGCTTTTTCTTTGCAAAAAAAAGAAATAGTTCTTTTATCATAAATTTCTTCTAATTTATTAATGCAACATCGAGAAAGAAAAAAACGGGAAAGGCAAAACTCACCCCAAAAATTACAAGTATAGATTTTAACAAAACGAATTTCGTGACCCCAAAACTAAATGTAACAATGATGCCAGCAGCTACGCCAGCCACCTGACAACCCTTTCATAATTGATTGTTATATTTTACTATTCTTATATTTTTGGCAGAGAAAGAAACAATAAACATTTACTAGAGAAAATGTCATTGCTAAAACGTTTCACTGATGAAGACCGTGAATCGGCATATGGACGAGTTTATGCCGTCTCAGGTCCAGGTATGAGCAAACTAAATTATTTTAAATTAAACTATGATCATGTATTTGTTTGATTTTTTTTTAAGTTGTAACTGCTGAATGTATGTCGGGCTCTGCCATGTACGAATTGGTACGAGTGGGTTACTATGAATTAGTAGGGAAATTATTCGTTTGGAAGGTGATATGGCCACCATACAAGTGTACGAAGAAACATCAGGTGTAACAGTTGGCGATCCCGTGTTACGTACTGGTAAGCCGTTGTCCGTTGAATTGGGTCCTGGTATTATGGGTAGTATTTTCGATGGTATTCAAAGACCTTGAAAGATATTGGAGAAATGACTAGCTCGATTTACATACCTGGTGTTAATGTACCTTCGCTATCGCGTACGGTATCCTGGAATTTGCCCCGACCAATGTTAAAATAGGCTCTCACATTACGGGTGGCGATTTGTTTGGCGTGGTGGCTGAAAATACTTTGGTCAAGCATCGTATGATTGTGGCTCCCAGGGCTAAGGGGTACAGTAAAATATATAGCTCCACCTGGCAATTACACTGTGGAGGATGTAGTCATGGAAACGGAATTCGATGGAGAGATAACCAAGCACACTATGTTGCAAGTATGGCCAGTACGTCAACCAAGACCCTGTGCTGAAAAGCTACCAGCCAACCATCCTTTGTTTACGGGACAAAGAGTTTTAGATTCACTTTTCCCTTGTGTACAGGTGGTACCACAGCTATTCCTGGAGCTTTTTGGCTGTGGCAAAACAGTTATTTCTCAGGTAAATTTGATCAATTTTTAAAATTTGCAAAATTTCAAATTTAATAATTTATAATTCTTGGTTTTTAAGGCACTTTCAAAATATTCCAATTCCGATGTAATTATATATGTGGGTTGTGGAGAACGTGGCAATGAAATGTCCGAGGTGTTGAGAGACTTCCCTGAACTGACCTGCGAAATTGATGGCGTAACCGAATCTATAATGAAACGTACAGCCTTAGTAGCAAATACTTCCAACATGCCGGTAGCTGCTCGTGAAGCTTCCATTTACACTGGCATTACTTTGTCGGAATACTTCCGTGATATGGGTTACAATGTGGCCATGATGGCCGATTCGACATCACGTTGGGCAGAAGCACTTCGTGAAATTTCTGGCCGTTTAGCTGAAATGCCTGCCGATTCAGGTTATCCCGCCTATTTGGGTGCACGCTTGGCCACATTTTATGAACGTGCTGGTCGTGTTAAATGCTTGGGTAATCCAGAACGCGAAGGCTCTGTTTCAATTGTTGGCGCTGTATCGCCACCTGGTGGTGATTTCTCTGATCCCGTTACCTCTGCTACTTTGGGTATGTGCAAGTGTTTTGGGGTCTAGATAAAAAGTTAGCACAACGTAAACATTTTCCCTCTATTAACTGGTTGATCTCCTATTCCAAGTATATGCGAGCTTTGGATGAATACTATGATAAAAATTTCCGAGTTTGTGCCCTACGTACCAAAGTTAAAGAGATTCTACAAGAGGAAGAAGATCTCTCAGAAATTGGCAAGGTTGGTGGTTGGCAAAGACTTCTTTGGATGGGATGACACAAAATTCATATTCACCCTACGATAGAGTTTGTCCCTTTTACAAAACAGTGGGCATGCTTAGGAATATGATTACTTTTTATGAGCTGGCCAGGCATGCTGTTGAATCAACAGCCCAATCAGATAATAAAGTTACCTGGAATACCATCAGAGAAGCGATGGGTAATATGATGTATCAGTTATCCTCCATGAAATTTAAGGCATGTATTTATTTTTTAGAAAATTTCTCTACAATTTTATTGTTTAAATTTTACAAATAAATCTTTTAGGATCCCGTCAAGGATGGTGAAACTAAAATAAAAGCAGATTATGAACAGCTTCACGAGGACATGCAACAAGCCTTCCGCAACCTGGAAGATTAAACAAG
Source organism: Eumeta japonica (assembly GCA_005406025.1). Classification (NCBI taxonomy): domain Eukaryota; kingdom Metazoa; phylum Arthropoda; class Insecta; order Lepidoptera; family Psychidae; genus Eumeta; species Eumeta japonica. The sequence goes on along the minus strand of BGZK01005017.1, from coordinate 4,072 downwards.
CAGCAGTATACTACTTTCATATTAGAGCTAACCAACAGCCACTGTTTATAAATAAATCAGATTTTTATGTTTTGTTTTCTTTGAAACTACGGAAATATATGCCCTCCCTCTATGGCAGAAAAGAAACCAGAACAATAACATAAAAAACGAACAAGTATGTTTTCATTCTGTTACTTTCATTTCATTTAGAAGAAAATTTTTTTAATAATAGTTTTCTTTTCTTTGCAGTTTTGTTAATTTAATCATCAACTATGGCAATAAGAACTATATTCTTCTTATTCTATACGTTTGCAGTAGTTGGTTTGTTAACGTTTAAAACCATGAACGAACGTTAATAGCATGAAGTTACATTGAAAATTGCATATAAACGTTTGTATACAATACTACTTTTAGCGTTATTAAATAATTAAATACATACATATATAGTTAAATGTGTAATAAATGAATACATCTGTGCATACATATAGTATATATGTATACGTACATATGTACGTATGTAATGTATATATATTAAAGCGTGTTTTGTGAAAAGTACTTTTCTTGTTTCTTATGTTCGTTGCATCTTTAAAGTAAAATTAAATTAGTTGAAATCTGTTTATTATAAGTTTCTAAATGTTAATTATAATAATCCTAAACATTTATTCACATGTACAATAATAATAAAACAAAAAACTATTGTAAACAAATATAATTCTATGAAGAAAATGTTTAAAAACATTTATTTAAATAAAATTTAAGTTGAAATGCGAAAATCTTTAAAAATGAGGAAAAACAATTATTAATATTTTTTGATTGAGAAGCACCAAAATGTATGGAAATTAGTACTTTTTCATAAAAACGATTGCAATTTGTCATAATTCACTAAATGATATTTCAAGATTACAATTTCAATCATTTATTATTAAACACCCAAGTGAAAATAAATGGGTATAGAAACTTAATTTTCTTTGAATTATTTTTAATCTCTGGGATTTATTCCCATCTACAAACAAATAAAGTTATCAAACCTTATATCAGAACTATTTCAAAATCCGGTGGTCTCATATTTTTGTTTTTAGCACCGATTAAAAAAATTCATAAATATTCATCTGAATTATGCAACAACCAGAGCCCATCTCTTGGGATCATCTCAATCGCTGATAAACAACCTATTCAATTATTTGTCAAGATCGAATGCTCGCTTCGATTTTTAAGATCCTGCATTTTGATGAAATTGTTATCGAAAATGTTCTACCAAATACATGCACATTGATTTGTATCCAGCCTTTTTCAAGCTTAAATTTTTCGACGATATTAAACTCTTTTGCTTCAAGGCGATGTTAACTACTAGCGCTAAAGTAAATTCTTACCCCAACAACCTAAGCCAAAAGGCAATTTATTTAAATCTTCCTTGTTTAAAAATTGGCACTTGCATACTGTTGAGATTTGCTAAGAGTAACAAAACTTCATCAGATTTTCCTAAGTAAGAATAAAGTAATATAAAATCACTGACAGCAATTATTTTATTCAAGATTTAGAACCAAGTAGTAGCAACGTGTTTGATAATGGAATTCTTCAAAATAACTGCTATCGATACAGTTAATTGGGAATAATCAAGGCGAATTCATTAGAAGGTGAAAGAAAAATGTTGCTAACATATTGCAAATTGAAAATCTAAAGGTTTAAAAAAAGTTTAAAAAAGTACAAGTTTACTACATATGAAAAAGTATTTAAAATAGTATCAATTTTCCCACCCTGGCCAATATGTCAATTATATATAATTGCTTGGTTTTTTTAACATTTTTTGAGTGTCTATTGTAAATATGTTCTATTGCTGTTAAATCGTTTAATCCCCTCAATACATAACATAAGGCAGGCAACGTTGCAACCGTTTGCGCTACATGCCCGTTCCTGGTGCTTTTTAAAACTTAAATTTTCAATTTGTGTGCGATGTGTTTTCTTAGCATTCGGTTTATTTTTTTTTTTAAGTATTGATGGCACCGAATCCAATTTAGCATACCTTCTTTTTAGTGTAAAAATAAATTGGTGTACAATAGGCATGCCATTAATTTTCATTTTTGTTAAAGTACTGATTAAACATAAGAAGCAAATCAATACGCAATGCACTTGATTTTTCAGTGTATGTACTGTTTTGTACTGTTTTTATATAAAAATGTTGTGCAGTGTATAAAATAGCTTATATACATATTGAATCATGCAGTGATTTTGCAATCTTTCTATGGCGAGTTTTTTTCATAAAACACAAGGATTGTCCTTGTTTTTAGAAACAACTTTTTGAATTGGAAAACGCGGAAGCTTTTGGGGGTTGTGCACATAATTTGGGTACTTCTTTATTATGCAGTATAAAACAACTTGAAGAGGATGGCTTAGTAGTTATTATTATGTACCAAATAATTAAACATCTCCGTGACAATTCGTGCAACAATTAAACGATATACCGCTGATACCGTCTGCAGCAATTGTAATAATGCAATTCTTTATTTCAAAGAAGGGCTGATGCTACTTTATCTTCAGTTGTAACTTATATTGAAGAACGTTTTAAAATGGAAGATAATAAGTTCGAAGTATTGAGCGCATTCAATTTAGATTCAACTATTGCACTTAGTAAGTTCTCAGATATTGTTAAATTGTTTGCTATAAAAAATATTGACCTGGATGTCCTTTTGATGAGTTCTTATTATTAAAAGTTTTCGTTGAGACAGTATGAAAGAGATGAAAATGGAAGAAAAATTAAAGTTCCTAAACATTGGTTCGTTAAAATTTTGAAAAATTTGCAATATTATTTTCTTTATTCCACATTCCAATGCTTTTACTGAACGGATTTTTAGTTTAATGTTTTCTAATTGGAGAAAAGAAAGAAACAGACTCTGTATAGAAAATTTAGGAAATGAGTTGCAGTTAAAGACAAACTTTGGCTATATTTGTAATGAATTTTGTGATTTTTAAAGACTGAAAACGCGAGAGATATTTCTATGCAAAGTACAAAAACGCAATAAGTATATGTAAATTTTTTATGCTGTAGCATAAGCATGTATTTTAGTAGGTATGTGTTTTTTTTAATAAAATTATAAACTAATATGTAAGACTTATTGTAAAAAGTGAAATGAATAGCAAAGCATTTTTAGTTTTATGATTAAATAAAATTAAAAATATTAAAAAACATATATATAATATAATTAAAACTATATTATATATTTATATATATATATTTATATATATGGCTGTGTCTGTTATCACAGGACACTGCACTTTCAGGGACCACGCAAGACGTTTAGGTTTACCCTACAACGACTTCTGCAGAAGTTGTCATGACGAGGATGAGGAGGAGACCGTATTACATCTCCACGGTACTTGTAGAGTGTTGGGGGGAACCAGCCTAATCTTATGCGCAGCTATACTGCGGCTGTTTTTTATCCCACCCATCTTATCCTATCTTTCTCTCTTTTTCTCTCCGGGTTTGTCACAAAGGGACCGAATTTAATAGGACCCACGTGAGCTGTGAATCTTTCTTTCCTTTTCAGCAGCGGCCCGCCTACCTAACCTAAAAGCGCACCAAAACATATGAATTTTTTTAAACATTTTATATAAATTTTGCCACTTCCACATTTAAATGTACAAATGGCGTTCACATTAATATCAAGGCGAATTTGTAACAAGGTGACACTCTCCCTACAACATTAAATAAAAATCAGTAATTTTTGTATGCATTAATACAAGTCATCTACTATATTTGGCTGCAAAAGAAAGCAACTTTCGTGCCTATTTACGGTGTTTTGTAATCATATAGTATGTACACGTTTTTAATACCTTATTACGAATGTGCTTTTTGCTCTCAAAGAGTTTTTGTTTACTTTTCCAGCAATATTTATCTAACAGCTTTATGATAAAAGAAAAATTAAAATTTACTCTCAGTTATTAAAAATTGCAATTTAATACGCAAACAACATTTTGCAACTTGGTTTGTTGAACAGCTGATAAGTGATGCTAATTAGAAGAAAAAAAAAATTCTCTGTTTCCAAATGGCTATTTAATTATTTAACAAGCAAAAATTAATTGGCATTTTTTGAGATCT
>BGZK01005016.1:0-10357 GCA_005406025.1 Eumeta japonica | reverse complement strand
CTGTAGAATAAATGAAATTTTAGATATTGGCTGTGTTCTTTACTATTCCAACAATATTTATCAAGCAGCTTTGTGATGAAAGAATCCAAATTTACTCTCAGTAGCGAAAATTTGCAAAAATTATACGATCAAAATTTTGCAGTTTGATTTTTGAACAGCTGATAAGTGATGCTAAATCAAAAAAATTATACCATATTTCCGATTGGCTATTTAAATAAAATCTTGAAGTAATTTGTTGTCTTCTTTTTAATGTTTTTATATACATATGCAAGTAATATCTTATAACTTGCAGTTATCTAAATATTAACAAAAAATAATAAATAAAAAATTACAAAATTTTTAATATAGAAATCAAATACAAATAATTCAAAATGTAAATACAGTAGCAATACAGAAAAAGTTTTTTGTCTTTGAAAACGATGTTTAAATGTTTTTAAATTCTCATTATTTCAATTGAAATAATAAAATATAAAGTAAATGTTTGAACATTTTTTCAACAAGGTTTTCGAGTCTACTGACGAGCTGAGTAGCATCAGCGAAATGTCGGCGGCATATAGACATGCTGAAAGACTAGGCAAAACAACTAAAGGGTCTTTTGTCCCAAAACAATAAAAATCAAATACAAATAAATTTTTTCTAATACACCCATTAAATTTTAGTAGATAATTCGTTAATTGTCGAATTAGTAGAAGTAGTTGAAATGCTTATACACAAGCTCAATTTCATCTTCGAAGCAATGGGAAAATCACCACAAAAATAGCAACATTTTATAACCAAAGTATAATAAATCATGTTAAAAACGAGTTGAATTTAAATTTATTTATTTTTCATATTCCATTTTCCTTTGCCATTTCCTAAACAGTTTTTTGATTAAATAAAAACTATACATGAGCAGCATTTATTTTCATATGTGTTCAAGTAAACAAACTTTGTAGAAATAATCAATTTTCTAATAATAACCCTGCCGGCAACTCAGTTAACTAGTAATGAATTATAAGCTGATTTTTTTACAACTGATGGTGGTTGCCACTTACATTATTTTTAATAAAGTTAACTAACTATTTTAACATTGCGATGTCCTAGGAGGTAGTCAATTGCCCGACTCTGCATTACTTTTCAACTAACTTGAATTTAGCTACCCAAAAGTTAAGCAGTATTTGATTTATAAATAGTTATGCAGAAACTAATTATTTAGTAGTTGGCTAACAATTGACTTCAAAAGGATAACTGTTGCTCCTCGTCTAGACTGTCAATAAATATCTTAGCAATAAGGCAGTAAAAACGGAATAATATTGCTTATTGCTTTGCTTATGTTAAGGTGTGGGAGAACGTATATATGCTAAGACACAGCATATAAACGCCATACGAGAAGGTTCACAGCAAACTTTTATATTTTTTGTCATTTGCAGCTAGTTTGTGAAATTTTTGTGTATTATTGCATAAAAGCTTTTACTTAATTTTTACGTTTAATTTTTTCCGTTTTTTAATGCCGCATCCTTTAATTATAATTATCAAACACAAATTGACAACCATATTTGACGTTTTATGTTGGCAATTATTGTCTAATTATTACAACGTTTGAAAATGGGGCGTCTTCATGAGAGGTAACTTAATATTGACGTTTGCTGCAGTATATGCTAATGAATTAATTGAAAGTCTATACAGGAGGTTAAGGAGTACGCTTTAAGTAAATTGAAAATTGTGTTTTGCAGTAGAATTGAAATCTAGTATATATAATGCTGAGTTTTATGTAACTTCTGCACAATCAGCTATAAGTTTATTAAAATTAATAAGCTAAAAATTTTTTCCAACATAAATACCGATTGATAAAACTAAAACCTTGAGAAAACCAACAATTTTCTCCAAAATCAGCCACAACTGTGTACGAAAACTCTTATACAATGGCAACCCGTCAATATTAATGCCTATCGCTAATTTCTCAGAATCGTTTAAGATGCTGTTTGGAACTTTCTCTAATTCTTTCCTTATGCTAAACTGACTATACATACCCGGAGAAACTTTTCGTAAGCACAATTAATGGCGTTTTTTATGAACGAATTTGCACTCAAAGACTCATCTAAATAGTTTTCACTTAACATTGTAGTAACTACTCAAAACATTCCTGGGAACGCCTTTTTTTAATATCAATCAATAAGTATTTTTAACGTACATATATTTTTGTACGCAATGTGCTTTGAAAGACGTGTTAATACCACCGACGTCAATATTGCATTAATTTTGAAGCTAAAGATTGATTGGTACAAGAACTGAATATATGAACCTCATTTTTATTAATTTTTTAATAATTTGATACAAAATACTTCCTTTTCTGTTTTTCTTCTCCAGTGCCTTTTACTAAAACTTCTCAATTTACAAATTTGAAGTAATCACTAAGTATTTGAAAATGGTTTCAACTCGTAACGCCTTCTTATTATTTAAATTACTTTATTTATTTTCATTAGCTTTTATAAAACTTTCATTAAATTTTTGACACACAATTTTTTTAATATAAACAAAATTAATTTTTTCTCGCTCTCGTGTTTGTTTATTAATTGAGAACCTCAGTCGGCAGAACATCATTGGCAAAAAAATAATAATAAAAGAGCTTATCCTACATTTGTAGCTTGTAATTAGACCATTAATGCATTTTATTTGAGTCGATTACCAATTTGCTGGCAGGAAAATAATTAGAGGAATTTTAGTTGATTTTATATATATTTTATACTGTAAAAGTTTTTGGTCACAAAAGCCAAATTTACACGAATAAAATTGTTATACATATTTACTTTTATGTTCTCATTCAAAGCAGCTGTTTTACCTTGCAAAATCTTACTGGGCAAAATTTCTCCAGCAACATTTTGCAAGTTCTCAACAATTCAAATATCAATTTTCTGACTCTCTTTCTCTCTGTTTACATAAAATTACTTGGTGGAGAAAGTAAAAAAACGGCTTCCAGTAACATTTTGTACAAATTGTTACAAAATATCACGTAAGAAAACAGACCTATTGTTAAAAATTTTAACAAAAATACCTATTGTTTTTGTTCGATTTTTTTTTGCAGTATGCATCATTTTTATTTATTTTTTTTTTCTTTATACACATACGAATTGTGGTGATTAGGTGACAATTTTGTGATAGATCCTATTACAATAAAAAAAAATTAGGGTTAAATTTGATGATATATATACATATATATATATATATATATATATATCTATATATATATATATATATATATATATATATATATATATATATATATATGATGATACATGTATATATATATATATATATATATATATATATATATATATATATATATATATATATATATATATATATATATATATATATATATATATATATATATATCTATATTGAACTCCTACTGATTTATTAAAGGCCATCAAAGAAATGGTGATGCTAAGGGTTACTCTAATGTACACAAAATCAAAGTTCAAGGTTTATTTTATGTATATATATTTCTCATAGCTTTTACTAGTTAAAATATAAGAAACAATTTTATATTTTAGGGACCACTAATTCCTGGGCATTTACGAATGGTTACCATTAAATGGAGGCACGAACGCATCAAATAACTGTTAAGTAGCGGCAAAAACCAACGCATATTTGAAAACAAAGTCATCAAAAACTCCATTAGTTTGAAAAATAATTAAATGTTGCAATAATAAGAACCCAAACCAATTACACCAAATACATATTTACATCAACTCTACTATATATACACATATATATAATTAAAATTAATATATAAAACTATATACATAATAACAAATATATACAAAACTTATATATATTATACTTACCATTTGCATTATATACAAGCAAAAAACAAGAATGAAAAAGTTTTTTAAAAAAATATTTTTTAAAACATCACAAAATTTATAAACAATAAAACCTAACAACGTTTTGGAATACGATGGAAAAGCATTTTGAGCAAAATATAATGAATTAATCAAACAAAAGTATATCTATCCATTGTTAGAATAGCAGAATAATTTAAATTAAAAATAATTTTAAAAAATCGTGTTTGTTTTCAAATCCCATTTTAAGGAAAAATAAATACTTTTCCATAAATTTTTTAAAATACGATTATTAAACTAACCATGGCAATGATTATGGCGTAAATAAAAAGATTTTGTATCTAATACAATTAATCAAAACAGAAAAGAACAAGAATAATTAAATTACTGTTATTTTGTAAAGAATAGAAAAATTAATAGCATTAAAAAATATCTAACTGAAATACAACAATACAAAAACTAAAATAATTTACAAACATATATAAGTACATACTTAGTTATGTATTAAGAATGATGAATTAATATAAGCCAATATATTTAAACATCAAATTACATATTTATAAAAATATATACATACACACATTCATACCACATACATATATAAATATATACAACATTATTTTGAAATTATCATATATATGTATGTAGATAATTTTGCGGAAAACGTCCCAATTAAAAGTAAAACAAAAGAAATAAAGAATTTTAATCCATGCATAACAAAGTTGATAATGATAAAATATCACAGTATGTGCATGTACCTATAAAACAAACACATTGTACTTGTTAATTGAACAATTTTTTGAGCAATGAAACTTCACAACGACACAAAGTAAAATCAAACATTTTATTTAATTTGTCATGTACGAATATGTATGTACATATATATATATATATATATATGTATATATATATATATATATATATATATATATATATATATATATATATATGTATATGTATATATATAATATGCGTACACATGCATGCATGCATGAACAATAATCGAATAAACCATCCAAATAAGATGAAGAAATTTTTTGAAGAGATCTTTCCAAGTAGGCTTAAAACACCTGGTGCTTGTGATTTTCTTTCCAACTCTCTTTTAAACTTTCATTCATATTCATAAATAAACTCCATTTTTACTCTTTTTTAATTTAATTATACTATTAATAATAATTAATATGTACATATATTCGAATAATTTTGATTTTTTACAGGAAAATTTATTTATAGGTATTAACTTTTATTTTAATCATTCACAATGGTTGCTATGTTTTTGTCTTTGAAAATGTGCTTAAATGTTTTTTAAATTCTTATTATTTCAATTAAAATAATAAAATATGAAGTAAATATTTAAACATTTTTTCAACAATGTTTTTCAAGTGTACTGACGAGCTGAGTAGCATCAGCTAAATGTCGGCGCATACGGACATGCTGAAAGACTAGGCAAAACAACTAATAGGTCTTTTCACCTAAAATAAAAAATATCGTAGATTATAAACAAAGATTTTAAGCTGCAGCCATTTTAGTCTTCTTTTCTTTTTGATTTTTGATATACGTGATGATAACTTTGGGGCGACGATATGTATTATGTATGTATATGGTCTGCAGAATTGTAGTCAGCAGAATAAAAGTTTTCTTCGTATTTGTTGCATTATATATCAGATATAAACTATTTTAAAATATTTTATGTAACAAAAAAAAAAACTCATACCGCGATTAATATTATCAAGGAGTAGCTATTTTTACAGAATATGCATGAATTCAATTAGTTGCCCAAAAACAAACTCAAAAGTTGTTATAATAAACATAAAAGTGTGTGAACTGAGACTTCTAATATGTCAAAATGTCAGTAAATCTCACATTGTGAAAATATCACAATTGGACTCAAAACCACTACATACTACCAGTTATCAATATTTTGAATCTTAAGTAAAGAAAACATAATATATTTTTGTCACTAATTTTTCATCTGAACTTATAGCTCTTAAATAATAACAAAGTTCTCGCGCCAGTAAAAACTAGGGAATAGAAGTGTAGTAGCCTGAGGGGCATGATGTAATAAGCAGGTGATACAACTAGCATTGTTTAAAGATCAGATTTAGCAAATGTTCTAGTCCTCTAAGAAATGTAAATGTAAATTAATTTATAGTTTTCATTAGTTTTATTAAGTTCCTACCCAGCGAAAACATTGAACACATTTGGAAACACTAAAGGTGCTTTAAGTCATCTATGCTTGAATAATGTTGATAGTTAATAGACATTTAAATAATTCAGCGCATCAACTTACCCTTTCCACAAAGCATGACTGTAAAGGAAGCAATAGCATATCATTTGAAAGGAAAATGCTTTCAAGCAGGAGCACGCCATGCCTCTTTTCAGCTGATTCGTAAAGGAAACTGAACGTTTCTACCTTACCTTTTGTGTGGGTCAGAATTCTCGGCTTTGTGATATAGTCTGATATATTACATAATCAATGAGAAGAATGAAAAAAATTTAACTCTTTAACATAAAACTCTACTATATGTACATATGTAAGTACATTACACTAATATTATAATAATGAAGATGGGAGTTATTTTATGTGAACTGTATCAATAATTGAATTGCGCTATACATCCTAGAATATAAAAGACCTATTGCTGTGAAAAGCTTTTCTTTCACCGTTAATTTCATTTAATACAGAACTTCACACTGAATTTGTTATTTGCTTACTGAATAGCATGGGAAAATTTTCAATAAGTTGTGTTCATTTAAAAATTTCAAAAGTCAAACTTTAAAATTTTACAAAAACAAAATGTATTTAAAATTGTCCTATTTTTCCAAGTAAACAAATAACAAGCTCAGTGTGAATTGCAGCAATGCTATTAATTTAAATATTTACATTTATATATGTATGTAAATATATACATATACATATATTCGCATTTCATTGCACTCAAAAGATGTTGATTTATCTCATTTCTCAATGCTATTTGAGCAGTCTTTTTTGGCGGCAAATGTCAACTGTTTTTGATCATTGAGGAAATGAAACTGTTGGTATTTAAAACATTAATTTAAATTGTTAAACCTAAATTATTTAAAATTTAAAATAAACAAAATCAATATTAATTTTAAGAATTATTTTCACTTAGCAAATAGTTAGGGAAATATGTTACTATTTATAACAAAAAAAACATAAATCCAAATAATTGTATATTAAATATATTTACAAATAAGTATAAACAGAAACAAAACGTTATGATCAATTGGAACCGTAACATTTTGTGGCGAATATGCATGCATACATCCATATGTGGATGTTGTATGTAAAGTACGAAATAGGAAAGAAGCAAATATTAGATAAAAAATTTAAATCAAAATCTTTGAACATGAAAAACGAAAGCAAATACACTTAAGCAAGTATCATTTGAAAAATCGTATTACTTTTATTTACATTTTATGAAATATGATGACATTTATAATGACTTTTTTGTCATTATCTTTTAAATAATTAGAAAAAGAAAACAATATATCTTTAATGGCTGAAGTCAGCAATATGAAATTAAGTGAATTTATCATTACAACAAAGAAAAAAAAATAATAATAACTAAAGGCCAATTTATGTGCAATTGTAAGCAAAACGGAAAAAATTTAAGTATTAAGCAATTAAAATCGTAAATATAAGTTTCAAAACACGTTTGGTTCTCTTATTACTTAAGTAAATAGAATTTATGAAAGTCATTTATTTAAACAGCACAAAATTTTATGAATTACATACATTTCATGTAACTAAAAGCAAAATATTGGTTTATACAACAAGATTCCTTAACAATGTAAATCAAGAGTTCAAAATTTTCCCATGCCCGAAAAACAAGAAAGTTACTAAAATAAATTAAACTTCAACAAAACAGATACCGGAGAATTTAGGGAAATAGAAATAAAATAAAATCTGTAGGAAAGTTATGTATATTTTGAGTTTCTAAAGTTCAAACTTCTTTGATATCATACAGATTTCATAATTATCCCCTTCCCTACACATATATGCACACGGTATTTTTTTCGAATGTTTATTTTTGCTAATTTAATTTAATCTACATAAGTAGTTATTTATGAATTTGTTTAAAAATTTCGCTTTGGTTGCTCATCAAAGTTTAATTTTGTGCACATTGCCTTTAGAATAGCACATTATGTTTTTCTTATTATGGCACCCTGATATAAATATTTTAACTTAACATTTCAAGGATTAGCACACGTGTTTGCATTTTATTATGGAGTTATTTATCGGCGAAAAGTTGGAAATTTTGTACATCTTTTCTTTCTTTAAAATCAAGAAATTCATATTTAATGAATTTTAATACAAAAAAATAAAACCACACAAATATCCAACTCGATTCCTGAAATTATGCCAAATTTTTTTTCTACACAGCAGACATGGACGAGATTTTTTAATAACAAAATATAAAGAACCAAAAAATGATAAGAATACCGAGCAAAAACAAAATGTTAATAGTTTGCAAAACACCAATTTTAAACCCCAATAAAAACTAAGATGAATAAACAAAAAAAAAAAAATACAATAATTAAATTAAAACCTATGAAATTAAGTTAAAATCAAATATTTAAAACAAAATAAATTATTATACACATACATAAACAAATATATTTATTAAAAATTAAAATTAAAAAGTGTGTAAGAACTTGTAGTTTTAGTTAGCAAAAACAAAAACGGAAGACAAACAATTTTGTAACAACAAAAATTTCAGACAAAACAAAAATTGTTTTGCCAAACTTTTATTCATCTGAACAGTGAAAGCGGCTACTGTAAAGAAATGTTTTTTCCATTTGCTTTCTAAAACAGCAATATTAAAATAATTAAGTATAAATCATCTGTGAAAGCACACACACATATAGTAAACCAATAGCTGAATGGTGAAAACAGCAGCCCTTTACGAAATAACCGTTACAATTGTTAAAACAACAAGAAAAATTTTTTCCGTTAGCTGATTTATAGACAATTATAAAAAAATCAAAATATTTCTTATTTACAAAAGAAAACACAAGTCTACTGAAGAACAAAATGAAAGTTAATATTTAAATATATACATACACACACATAAGTTAAAATTAAATATGTATTTACATATTAAAAAATGAAACCCCAATTAACTAAAATTAACATAACGCAACTACTTTTTAAAAATACATGCATACATACTTTTAAGACAAGTTCAAAAAGCAATAATGAGAAACAACAAGAAAATTATTTAATAATTTTTATTTATAATCAAAAAAGTATTTATCTATATGTTCAAACGAAAAACCAAATAAAAATCATATACAATTATACATGAATAAAAACTCAAAAAAAAAAAAATATATATATATATATATATATATATATATAGGTATATATTTATACTAAAAACAACTGTCTGAATAATCTACGTATGTATATTAACTTCAAAGCCTTTAAAATTTATTTATGGTGTTATGCAATACGTATGCAACTGCAGAATCCTTAGAAATTTACTGAAGTGGGGATCAAAATGCAAATAAGTATGCACATATACACATGTATTTACTTGCAATTGGTGTTGTAAAACCATATGCCCGCTCGGCAAAATGTGCAATGTACAATCCATCACCACAACTACTTTTTAACAGCAAAAATAAACTCGGTTCTCGATATACCTCGACTTTTTTTTTTTTTTTTTTTTTTGTTATTCGCTGTTATTTCTTAAAAATCGGATATTATCTACACCAATATAGAAAATTGTATTTGTTTTCGTTTTTAGCTTCAATCCCAGATGGCATTATTAACATTTCTTTTCAAAATGTTCATGCATTTTTTTAATGTACCTGCTTTTCGAGGTATGTACATACCTTTGATGTTTTCGTCTGTATCTTAGATATTCATGAAGACAATTTTCTAAAATTTAATAACGTTCATGCATTTTTTTAATGTACCTGCTTTTCGAGGTATGTACATACCTTGATGTTTCATTATGTATCTTAGATATTCATGAACCCAATTTTCTAAATTTAATAACGTAGAAATACGTTTTCAATTTTAAACGTTTATTGGATAACTTAAATAAAACCTTTACAATAATTCTTAAATTCCTTGTTTTGGCGTAAGGCTTGAGACAATAGTATTTATATTATTTGTACACAGAAAAAAATAAATCTCGTATTTTATCACCAAACTCGTAATCTCAATTACTTTTTTAATTGCGATGAAACCTATCATAAAAATGTCAAATTCAAACACTGCAACTTGTAAAAAAATAATAAAAAAACGTTTTTTTTTCTTATTATTCTTATACTATCTATAAAAGGCAGTAATATGAAGAATGTGACAAAACATTTGTTTACGACGCATATATGTATGTATGTATGCATACATGTAGAATCTCATGCACACGAACATTACATACACACAGAGTACATACATTTGTATTAATAATAAACATGCTGTATACAACAAAAAAATCAAACAAAACAATAATAAAATCAAACACGCAAAGGAAAACATGGTAATCGGATGATCG
>BGZK01005015.1:0-10362 GCA_005406025.1 Eumeta japonica | reverse complement strand
TTAACACAATCTTGCAAAAACGACGTTTCATATTATGATATGTAACTGCTAAGCGTGGAATATGGTTCCGAACTTATTTTCCCCGATTTCAAAATGTGCAGCGAAAGCGTTACTAGCATGATAAAATCCATAGAGAAATTTTTATTTACTCTAGCTCACTTACGAGTGAATCTTTTAAAAATGAGCTTAGAAAATCAATTGAAACTTGAGAGGTTTTTTGATGAATTGCTCTTTTTTATTCTGCGCTCATCTCTAATCTGTGCTCCTTCCTAATGTGTAAATTTAAAGTTTTAAATACCTCGCTGTTATGCCGCATTCTGAAAACGGGTCTTACGTTCCAGATGAATTGGTAGGGATTTTCCCTAATGAGTAGGGTGGCGGTGGCATATACATTAAGAACTTGAATGTCAGGATGTGTTTCCGACTACCGAACGGTTGTAGCGTCCTACACGCAAAACATTTGCCATTAGGAGAGCAGCAAAGTGGCTGACATTTTACAGAACATTTGATTTCGATATTCTGATCATAACAGACAGCCAAGCTGCCATTAAATCCTTGACTTGAATGTATACCACATCTAGTCTTGTTCAGGAATGCCGGACATCTCTAAATGAGGTGGCGAGACATGCGAACGTTACCCTCAGGTGGGTGCGTGGGCATGTATCCGACCGCGGGCACAAGAAAGATGGTCACTGGAGCTCACGTGTTTTATATCGAGGAGCTTATGGCCTCGTCTGGACTTGGGAAGAACAAGAGTGTTACTGGACTTCCAAAAACACATATTAGGATGGCTGTATTGGTTATCACCGAACACTGCACTTTTAGGAACCACGCAAGACGTCTGGGTTTATCTTACGAAGACTTCTGTAGAAGCTGCCACAGCGAGGAAGGGGGGGAGACTATGTTACATCTCTTTAATACTTGTCGGGTATTCGAGGATCACCGTGTTAGACTTCTGCAGGGAGGGACCTGCAATGACTTGTCCGAACTGTCTACGATCAGTTTGGGCGCACTCGTCTCCTTTGTGAGTGGCAGTGGGTAGCTGAAACTAGCTTAATTTTATGCGCAGCAGTACTGTAGCCGTTTTTATCCCACCCATTCTTCTTTTGTTTTCCTATCTTTCTTTTACTTCTTTTTCGATTTTCTTTCTCTTCTCCTATCTCTTCTTCTTGTTTTCTTTTTCGGTTTATCATAAAGGAACCGAATTTGTGGTGAGCAGTAACTCTGCCTTTCTTTTCAACAGCGGCCTGTCTACCTCACCCAATCTAACCTTCCCTAACGAAACATCTCGGGCGTACATGGCCCGAATAGTACCTACCAATTAACCCTTGATTAGGATTTTCGGGTTGCAATCCTGAGATAAACTTAAGATCTTCCGTTAAATCTAAAGCCTATCTACTTCGAAAACAGAATGCCAGGGTAATGCACTCCAGGGACCAAATCGGCCTTCAGAGAATTGAACGCTATCAAAATCTTTGTACACTCGATGGTGCAATGCCATTTTAATTACATATAAATACAGAAATTGGGATAATTAAACAATAGAAATACACCAAAAACTGGAACATCTTGCAAAGTTAACAATGATCCGTTCCATGTAGCTCTAATCGCTGTGTAGGTGCATAGTTTCATAGCAAAGAGACACTTTCATTTAAAGTAAACACATGTACATATGAAAATGGGTGAATTGTTGCGCCAGTGCTGGTGGTGATGGGTTGACTTTAGTCGTTGTATACGCTGTTGTGCCAGATTATAAATAAATATGTATTCGTATGTATGGCTGGCTGTATGTTGTTAGAATTTTATTTACTTATTATTATTATTTTTTTTTTGTGCTGCTTGCTCTACGTTTATAACTCATACAAAATATGTATAAAAATATTTTTGTTGTTTTATTTGTACATATAATTGAAGCGGCAGATATTTGTTGTATGTATTTCGTCATTTTGTTGTTATTGGGCGCTAAATGTCAGTGTGTGCTTGCGAGTCGAGTTATTTTGTGGGTTTTGCAGGAACTTGCTGTTCAGTTTTAAACGAATTGAGAAACGTGCCGGGTTAGTTTGTTGCTAATTTTAAACTGAGTTATTAAAATTTACCAAACAGGCAAAGGTTCCATTCGACAAACGTAAAACAAGTTGAGTGTAATTAATTAAGGAAATTGCGTGTGCTGCGTGACAGTAACACAAAAGAAAGCAAAAAAATGAAATTAAAATGTTAAAAAATACTATAAACAGAGCCCATCAAATGTATTGAAGTAAAATTTTTCCATAAGAAAATGTTAAATATTTGTTATTTATTTAATTGGATTGTGATATGTGATTAAAGAAAAAACAAAAACAAAAAGTTATAAAAATTTGATTTGAAAATAATACAAGTTTATTATGGGCAATCGTGCTACAGTAATCTGTGGTGTAAAAACAAATTTAGCCATTAAAGATAAAGAGCAGACAAACGAACATACAAAAACAAAACGTGATTCAAAACGTCGCATCAAACAACGTCAGTTGTCTTTGAATTGTATGACACGTGAAGCGAGTCAAACATCACAACAGGAACCTGTTGTACCCGTGCACAACTTTTCGACCAGTTTACCACGCAATACGAAACTTTCGATACCTGAAAATAATTTGAATACAATAAAACTAGAATCAGAACCAAAACCAGGGGCTGAAGTTAGCCAGCAATTCCAGGAACAAAATTCATTGATAGCAACAACATCTTCTGAAACAAAACAATCTCTGCTTAGCTTAAGCAAAGAATTTTCCTCCAGTTGCTGCTCGAATCCCGTTGAGAAGAAACTCACATTTCAGAAACGCAATCAAAAACCTGTTACTACAAATTCATTAAGCAAAACGAATTTAAATTCCTTAAGCGCTAATAAGCCAACACAACCAGGTTTAAAGTGTTTTAGTACGATTCCGTCATCATCATCGACCATCATCGATGTTATAGATTCTGCCTGTTCGTGTGCTGGCAACAACAAGAACTCAAGATATTTTAACAAGAGATTAACTCGTACTACCAGCAACATTTCCACTTTGAAAACTTCAGCCATGAAATTCAATTCGGATTTAGCCACTGTCAAGGTAAGATTCATGTGCTTGCCTTTGTTTTCCTTATGAATGTTTGTGCGGTTTCGTTCGCTTTGTTTACGCTTTTTTATCTTTGGATTATAAATAAAAAACTGAATAAATAAAAATTTGTAGGTATAATCGAAAATTTGTTGTTCGAAAATAATAAAACAAATATACATATAAAACTTAATTAATTAACAAAGAAACTTGAACAACAAGTAACACAACCAATTTGTTTTCATGTCGTTGTAGAACTATTTCTTCATAAATATTTAATACATTAGTTTAAAATAAATATTAAAAAAAAAAATAATCGATAAGAAATTCACCCGCAAATTGCGCTAAAAGTATTTTCACAAAACTTTGCATACCCTAAGGCGCTGATATAAAAATATTATTTATTTGTTTATTTATTTATTGAGACTTCTTTTCTTTCATAAAACAGGATTACCCAACATAAATTTAGTGCAAACTTAAAACTATTACGTATTATTTTAAATGCATAAACATTGTATTGATGAATGCTTCGCGCTTAACAAACTATAAAAATATCTTAAAACATTATTAAAACTTTTCCAGACGTTGCTAATAAATTGCTAAATACTGACAATAAATGCTAAATGTATTTTATCAAAAATAACAAAAAGCCTTAAAATGCATATAATCATGTTTTTAGCTAAGATGAAGAATGTTTGCAACTTTTGTGCAATAGTTTCTAGCATTAATAAAATGCAATAATCAATTATTTACCAAGCAACGTAGGTCAGTATAGAATCAACGAAATTTGTTTCATTAAACTCGTATTAATTGATCCGGATTGATTATAAATAAGTTTAAATAAACTAGTTTTCATGCTCAGTAACAGAATTCGTAGATCTAGCAAATAAATTGTTTGTATGCAAACATTAGATTTACAAAAGAGTTGTTGAATAATTTTTTTTTTAACAATCTAAAATAAAAGGAAGCTTCAATGGAAATGTATGACATTTTATATTTTTTTATTCAACAATTGTAACAACAAATTATTAGGAAAATTTATTTTTCTTTGGCAAATAACTCATTGGTTTTATCATTTATATATTTATTTATTGATAAAAGTAATCAAAAAGCCCCGTTCAGGCCAGTAGTAGCTACGCTGAAGTCCATCATGATTTGGAAGCTATTTCTACATTAAAGTCAAACCACGAAAGAAACATTCTTTGCTAAATTGATGATATAACACTCACATTTTATCACTGCTTTACTTTAGTGCTCAACATGTCAAACTTAATTTCAATATAAACATGTTTTACCTTTTAGAAACGTTTATTAGATTCTTTTTATTGCCAATAAAGTAAAAACACGCACTTTTTCTAATTACAGTCAACTTTACAATTTTATATATGATACACAAACTGTACTTATTTATCTAGAGTTGACTGCTTTCAAACTTGAGGTATGTTCGTTTGTAAGCGCTAAGATTGAGAATATTACTGATTACGAACTCAAACTTCCACCACTATTTATACTTAACTCAGCGTTACCAGATGTGAATACCACATTTTAGATGTGCAGCTTCAACAACATTGCAGACAATTCTATGCTCGTTAAAATGAAACAGCTGATGTATTTATATTAACTTCCGTCAGATGTCGCCTTTGTTTTAGGTCATTGTTATCTATTCGTCTAGCCTACTTTTAGGCGAAATTTTAAATGACGCATTTATTGAATACCGAAACACAATAATTGCTATAATTAGTGGCAATAATTTATTATTAGGTCAAAAGACCTTTTAGTTGTTTTTGCCTAGTCTTTCACCATGTCTATATGCCGCCGACATTTCGCTGATGCTACTCAGCTCGTGTAGATTCGAAGAACCTTGTTGTTTTTGTCTTTGAAAATGTGTTTAAATATTTTTTAAATTCTCATTATTTCAATTGAAATAATAGAATATGAAGTAAATGTTTGAACATTATTTTCAAAAAGGGTTTTCGAGTCTACTGACGAGCTAGTAACATCAACAGAAATATAGGCTGCTGAAAGAACTAGGCAATCAACAAAAGATCTTTGACTAATAATAAATTTCAAATAAAATTGCAAGAGCGAATAAATCATTTCTGAATTAATAGTAGCAATAATGTTCGTGGGGAAACTTGCGTGATTTAAAAAAAATTTTGTGAAATTTTAAACACAATTTTCTTGCGGGATTTCAGAGTTTTACTAAAATGCAACAAGCTACATGATTTTTGAGGTAGCGATATGTCTCGAAAATGCGAGCTGGTTAGCACCAATCAATTTAGCGTGGCCGAATCAGGTTTACCCACTAGGTGCCCCGTCTCTCACAGAAAAGGATTTCAATTCCAAGTTCAGTGTTTAATAAAAATAGAAAATTTAAAACAACTTCTAAGTTTTGTATTTTCGTTTTAGTTGTCTATATGTCTACAATTTAGAGTTGCCTACTACTTCATATTCTATTCACTTTAGAAAGGCAATGAGAACTAAAAGGCAGAAATAATCTTATTATAACACAACATCCATTCAGTATATATATGAATCTAAAAAGTTGCTACAAAAGCATATAAAATGCTAATTTGTTGTGGATTAATCATGTGCCTTAATTTTTAATCACTAAAAATCTCCCGAAAAAATTTCTAACCTCAAAATTCTAAAACGTTTCCTTCAAAGACATTAATTTCCCAAAAATCTTGTGTGAAAAATTTGTCTAAAAGTCATTCGAAATTTAGTGCTTTTCATATAAAAATTTGTTACAAGTCGCTTGCTTGTGATATGAAAACTCACATGATATTTTCCAAATTACTTTTTTTAATAAAATTAATTATTATTCTATTCCGTTGAAATCTATTCATTCCTCCTGTAGGTGTATGTATACAGGTTTTATCAGTTTGTTTTTATTAGTTTGTTTGTTTGAAATTCTCCTTCATGTTTACAAACTAAAAGAAATTTTATTTATAATAACGAAAATCAAAATACAAAATGTTCTATAAAAATAATTTTGCCTGAAAATAAAAAAAAAAATTGCACATGATTTTTGTTTGTTTTGTTATTCTATGATTCTCAGAAAAACTCAGGCCAGATGTAAATTTTAAAATTTTATAGCCGAGCAATTTGTCTGAAAATCTTTAAAAATTTATGTTTCAAACAAAAAAAAATATATTAAATAATTTTACTCTTTAATTAGGCCAACAACAACGATAAATTTTGTGTTATTCATTTATGAATAAAATAAACAATAATTAAAGCTAATTTTTTTATAAAAACAGGCTGAAAGAAAATTTGACGCAAAAAGCGTTTGAAAAATGTTCCTTTTTTTTACTTTCTAAGTAATTTGTCCGTAAAATGTGCAATTAAATAGCATAAAAAATAATAAAGCTATCAGCAATTTTTTTTTATTTTTGCTTTTTCAATTTACAAATTCAATTTTTTCAATTGAAATTGGCGGTTTTAATTCTGACATTTTTAAACCTTAACGATTTTTTGAGATAGGACGATTTTTTTTTTTGATAAATTTTGTATGTTTTCATTAATGCGATTTTAAAGGTTAAACTAATTTGTTTATTTATTTGTGCTCTGTGAGGATGTAATCATTAAATGATAACACTAAATACGCCATCAGTATTTTATTTTCAATGATTCATTATAAAAAATTAGCACTTTTGCTGCTGGCGTATTAAAATTTAATTCACACTTTAATCTTTGGCTGTATTAGTTAAAACAATAAATGTAAAAACAAAATAGATGTCTGAAAACAAGACTGCTGGGATGACTGCCTACTTCATCTACAATCTATTGAGTCTACTCCATGTGATGCAAAAATTGCTTGCATATTTTATTTCTTTTAATTTTATTTGAATAAATGTCTGAATTTACATTTTTTAAAACCAAAAAAGAAAAATTAAATCAAAACAAACTTTATCACTGCATGAATCATTGTGTCTTCCATAAATTGGACTTGTAAACGCTCACACTTGAATTGTATCAGTCACTCGATATTTAAGATGAGATCAGATACCAGAGTGATCTGAATAGTATAGAAATTTTATTTTGAGAAAGTTGGTTATTTGTAAGTTTTGGTAATACTCTTGAAACATTTGCTATAAAATTTCAAATTCCTTGCTTCACGATTTTAATATATTATTTTGGGTCAAAAGACCTTTTAATTGCTTTGCCTAGTCTTTCAATGTCTATATGCTGAAAGGCTGAACAAAACAAATAAAGGGGTTTTGACCAAAATAATAAATTTCAAATAAAATTGCTTAATAGCGAAAAAGTCATTTTTGAATTATACGATTTTAATATTTGATGTGCTTTCTTACCCATTTTGGCATATGTGCTGCATATGTGCTTCATTCTTCACTCCTCCTTCACTTCATAGTGTGGACAGGGAATAAAGAAATGCTAAAACAATCAAACTCTTGTCATGAATCCTCTTTAAGATATGAAAATATTAGGAAGCATACATCTATCGATTTTACTCACGTTCGTTTATGCATGATTCAGATCATGATCATGCATGCTCCCATGAGTACAAAATATTAACTTTAGCACAGTACAATTTTAAACTGAGTCACCGGAATTTTGTGACCGATATTCATCTCTACATGAAACGCAAATAGCAAAACATAAGAAACAAAAAACAACATGTTATGACTTAATTTTCGAAATAACGTCTTTGCTTCCAAACTAATGTGTAATAAGTGGAAAAATGTATTTATTTTTAATTCGAAACCTGTTAAAGAAAACTGAAAACGAAAGACGGCTGAAAGTTTGGAAACTTAAAGTAAAAAAAGTGAAAGAGTGAATCATTAAACACATTCGACACAGCAGGCTACACAAACACAGGTTACAAATGTTGACAGCTACATTTGTAGCCAAAAAGTCAGCTACAGGTTTATTTTGAAAGCCGCTCAAAACAAACAATCTCAAAATCACACCAAAACAATCTTAAAACATTTTCTTAAAATAATTATATTTATTATTCACTAATATATATTTTTTTTTTAAATATTGATTTAAGACAATCTTGAGCTGTTCCTTAATCGTAAAATTTATTTATAAGATTTTATATTTATAAGATTAAGTAAACACATAAACAATCATTTATTTAGTATCTTTTATGAAATTAAAAACACTAATAACAAAAGAAAAAAGAGAAATAGTACCTGAATTGAAGGCAGCTACAGCGGTGTGAAGTTGCGGTGTAGCAACGCCCTCTTCAAAAACCACTTACCTTAATAACGTATGTATTTTATTTTTGACAATTAGTGGCCGGTAGCTTTCTGTGTCAGATGTGTTTAATTCTTGAAGAAAGTGACCAATTATTTAAATATAAAGGTTAGCCTAATTATGCGTAAAAAGCTTTACATTAATATTTTGATGCGCTATAAACATTTCCATAATCGGTATTTTCAAGCGTGTGAACGATTGAGAATTCTTTTATAAAAACTGTTTACAAACGAACAAAACAAATAAATAATTTTAAGAGCACACGCTTTTCTGTTATGAATCATCAACCATTCGGCCATGTTTTCAATAAGATTTTTCTTGTGCTTCAAAACTGAAACCAAGTTAACAGTCCCACCACACAACACATACAAATGCTGGCTCGAAGTAATGAATGAAGTATTTTGTAGTAAAAAATGAAACAAATTATTATATATATGGTATATATATGTATAAGTTTTTTTTTTGACATGAACTTTATCTTGTTTTCTTGCAACGTTCTTAGACAACACAAATTAATTTCTTGCGTTCCTGTATGATTTAAAGTATTGGAATGTTAAATGTTGATTTCTTTCGAATCAATTGCAAAATGTGGAATTTGCGCTCGAACGGTGCTTGAGAAAATGTATGTGGTACGATGATTATATAACAAATTGGAAGTGAATCATATCAGGATGTCATTCGTATATCACAGTTTGGGGAGGGACCCCACGGTCTGCGTTGCAGGTTAAACAAATATATGCCGCACCCTGGTATTCCTGCTAAAGATTTGGGTAATGGGACAATCTAGGTCTTTCTACGAGTCTCTACCCCGAAAGCAGAATGCCAAGGCGTTATAACTCACCAATACGGAACCTGCCTCCGGGGAGGACCTCAAAGGTCAACGAGATGCTCCGACAGTTCGTTTAAGCCTCTATAAATTAGTAATACACTTGCACCTTTTTTTTTAAATCAAAATTGACAATCACATCCACTGCTCCACTAGAGCATGGCCATGATCTATCTGAACGACTGATTAATATCGATGAAGAAGTGAAGGGTTCCTTCGAAACCAATATTTCAAAGGATTTCCTCCTAACAACTGTTGCAGCCGATTTATAGAGGCTACTTTGTAGCTCACTACTCGTAGGAGAAACGCCCGACCCGCTGAAGTGAGAGACTAAGACAGTTATTTTGATTAAAGAAATCACTACTACGTAAAGACGTAATAAATGTTTACTATTTTGCTAAATAATTTTCTTATCGAACCTAAAGGGGTAATTTCTATCCCAATTTGCATGTTGCCATCTCAACAATAATTTTGAGGAAAAGTAAATCAGTTGTATAAAAAAATGTCGCCAACCACCAACCATTGTGTTTTAATGAAATGTTATCATCATAATCTCCAAATACCACTGTGCATAATTTACAGATTGCATGTAGTTTACTTGTGTGTTTTCATTTTAGTTGTTTTGTGTTGTTTTGTGCAACGTATTCGTAGCTTTGTACGGCATTGCACTTTTATTGGTATTATGCAACATGTTGCTTGCATCATGCTGGGCTTTGCGTGTGCATTAAAAAAAAAAGGAAAAAACCCCCAATATTTCTTATTTTACAATCGCAATAAGTTTTTATGATTTCAAAAAAGAAAACACTAAAAAAATACCTGTCAAGTCAGTTTTAATTATTTATTTGAATAAATGACGCTCATCATGCTCCACATACATGTTGACCAATATAATCACAGGCATTAAAATTTATTTTGGTTGAATTGTAAATATCAGTCTTAAGCACAATGTTTTTGTGAGAGAGAAAGAGAGGAGGTTGGATATGCAGACTGGGTTTTAATAAAATGAATCTCAAAGAAATAAATTAATAAGAAATTTAAAATCGACAGAAATGTAGTAATAAAATAAAACTTATTTAAATGTATTGCAATTAATGCGAAGAAAATGAAGTTTTTGTAGTGCAGGAAATAATGAGTAATATGTTGTTTTAAAATTTATAATATGTTGCTTTAAAATTTAAAAGAAATTAGAAATCGAAACTAGCTATTAGCATCCGTTCGGTCTTGAATTCAGACTAGATC
>BGZK01005014.1:0-10364 GCA_005406025.1 Eumeta japonica | reverse complement strand
TGTTATGATAATGAATTTGCCCGCTAACAGCCCTTATTATATAAATGAATTGCATTTCATATTTTCAGGTCAAAGACATTTTTATTAGTCGTTGTCTATTTTTTCAGGTCTATTAACCTGAAATAAAATTGGTTTTATAACGATTATTATTTTCAAGTAATAAATAAAAAAATATATATATAGAATAATTGTTTTGTATATATATTTTTTTAGATTTTAGTAAAAAGAAAAAATTTATTCAAGGAAGAAGAAAGTTCTTGCAAAACTAAAATTTTATATAAAATAAGGATCAGAATTCAGTTATCACTGAATTTTTAGCTTTAGCGTATAAAAATAGGCGCAAACGCTTGTAATTTCATCGGGGAAAAAATTGTTATATATTAGAATTGCCGAAATGAGTAAGTTTTTCTTTGCTAATATCTTGAATCAGTGATGGAAAAGTTGTTACGATCGTACTTTTCTTGATACTATTTGATTTGGTAAAATACCGTGTTACTCCCCTGTTACATTTGATACTCTCAGTGATACGTCTAAGACCATTGATTTTCTTAATTCATCTGTATTAGCATATCTCTTCATCACTAATAGTTTATGAAATGGCAACTCTAGTTCTTATTCTGCCTTTTTATTTTGTTTTACGTATTCGCTTTGCTTTTTCACAATGTATTTATATAGAGTAGCTGCAAAAAACCAGCTGTTACGTTTTGGTGCTTGTTTTGATAGAATTGTCAATCTTAATACAAGAAATAACTAGTAATTCGAGCTTTTGAGAGTGATCGGCCACCTTCTTTAATCCTAAGTAAAATGAGTTTTTATGTATTTATTTATGGTTTTGATAACTTTTGTTTTCATAAAGATTTTTACTGTTTAATAAAATTTAAAAACAAATAACGATTTGTTACTCTTGAGGTTAAAAAAGTACTCTCAGAAAAATTTTTGATACCGAAATGGAAATTACATGTTCCATCACTGTCTTTTTCAAAATAAATAATAAAAAAGTGATAACCATAACTTTAAAAACACAAAAATAATGTTTGTTCCATTTAAGGAACGATAGTTCTTGCCTTATGTTTTCTTGATATGAAAATAAATTTTTTTTCATATTCTTACATACCACATTTTGAAATTTAAATTAAGAAATAAAAATGGTTAATGCAAAATTATTCTGAGTGCTCAAGAAAACAAACATAAATGAACTCATCTGAACTGTGTTTTTCAATTCCACACTCTACTGTGTATTTTGTTGTTGTTTTACTCAAATCAAGCGACATCAACCTGCTTGCTTGATGGTCGGCAAACAACTGAATGAAACTTTAGCTTTTAATGCTCTTTGTACAACACATCGTTAACAGTCGCGTTGTGGCTGTATGAATGACGAAAAGTGTTCGGCCCCTAGGCATAGCATTATGACCACTGGTCTAAGGACATAAGTTCCTTACAGACTGGTAAAAACGTATTAATTATGTAAATTATAATATAAAAAGCTAATCAAAATATATATAATGATTGTGAGTGTGATCTAGGAGAAAAGTTCCCTAATAATAAAAGAACGCATATTTGAAAGTATTTTTCTAATTTTGTTCAGGAAATATAACATTTCTATGCCATTTCTATGCTCCCGTGACCATCACTGCTGTGCCCGTTCCAGAAAAGAAAGCCCAATACGCCTCCAACATGCAGAGGGGCAGTCCGCAAAAGAGCGTAATGTCTCCCTCCAGAAAGGTCGTCCCTTCTCGCAGGTTCGTTATGGTGTTCTTGCAGCAGTCGGATCCATGTCCATGCCCCCAATTTGAGGTAACTATTTATTACAATGGTGCAATTTACACTGAGCTTGTTATCCACAATTCAGATACGTTAACTTTGGTGATCAATTTCTTTTCAATTATCTTTGAAGCTACTTTCATAATCGCACGGAGAAACTTGCTTCAACAATTTTCGTATTTTTGCTCTCAAATAATTATTGTCAACGCAAGCAGCTCGGTACTAAATACCAATCTTCTTTCACCTCTCTCCCGCAAACACTAAAGTTTTTCAACAAAAGTCGACGAGAGTAAACCGAGACTTATTTGGTTACTTAAATAAACAAAATTTATTGAAAATTTTCCTATTTTACCCAGTGAACAAATAACGAATTCAGTGTGAATTGCACCAATATTAAGTTTTAACCGTAGCCCTTATTATCTATATATATAAAACTATAACGTGACTGATTCGTAGAGCTGCAAAAACTATCGATAGTATCGCAGTTTTCAAGCGAACGGAATATTGTTTAAATTAATGACAATTACTGATTTTTATATTATTACTCTTATTAATTTGAGATCTTTTATTTTATTTAATAGTAGAACCATACATAATTATACCATAAAACAAAACATGGATAATTTTTAATATATATTTTAACGGATAAAATAAGGGTAAAAGAAAATAAATATAAAAATTTGCTATTTTAAGGTCGGTTTTGTGCTTAGATTCGCGAAAAATGTTGAGCATCATTCTTTTTCATTTAGAAAGTTTGACGTGGATTTTATATAATTTGAGCGTTTTTGCACTGCGAGTGCAACATTGTTTTATAGAGTTTTCCGCGTAGGATAAAACCACTTGCTATAATGTTGCTTTCATATAATGCTGCCAGATACATTTCACATGTTTTTCTACGAGAGAGCACAGTACTACTCAGCAATATTTTTTCATGAATTTTTCGCTCACATTTTGGATGTATGCATTTTGACAGCATTCCATGCGAAACGCTAAACACAATACCGGCCTTTACACATAAAATTGCCTCGATTAATTGACACACAATGTTCGAGTTATTATACCCTTCACAACTGTGTAATATACAAGTTTGTGATTCCGTTTGTAATTTTTTCAATATTCATTTCGACTCTATAAAGTATATATATTCTTGATCAGCGTTAATAGAAAAGTTATTTGAGCGATGTCCGTCTGTAGTAAGTAGAAAGAAAACATGTTAGAAACTTAATTTAGATGCCAATCTCTCAGATAATTGTGCGAACAGACTGCTATTGAAATTCAGCAAAATCGGTTCACGAATAGCTGAGGTATATTCGAAAAACCTGAGGTACCTCGGAAAAAATTTGCATTTTGTATGGAAATTTTGAATTTTCTTGATTTAAAGTAAATATTAACGTCGAAAATAAATTTTTTTTCGACATCGGTCCACATATAGCCGCGATACAGCGAAAACCGATATCTCAAGAAATCGGGCTTTTTGATAAACCTGAACACTTTTTGATACCAAAATAGAAAAAATTTTTCGACATCGGTCTATATACTAATAGCCGAGATGTAGCAAAAACCGATTTCTTAATAAATTGAATTTTTGGGTGAACCAGCGCACTTTCTACTACCAAAATGGGAATGCTGGCGTACAATATAGATGTCCGAATTTAAACAATTTTTTTTTTTTAGACATTGGTCTATATATAGCCGAGATATAGAGAGACCCGATTTCTCAAGAAATTGTGGTTTTTTGTACCAAGGTGGTCATGTGATAGTAAAATATATATATCTGGAAGTAAAAAATGTACTATTTTGATATCGGTCCATAAATAGTAAAAACCGATTTCGTAAGAAGGTACACTTTTTGGTACCGAATTCTACTTTTGTTTGTAAGATTTGGACACTAGTCCATATATACTGAAAACTAATTTTCAAGCATTTGGACACGCAAGCAAATTGGAAATATTTTTGGTACCAGAACACACGTATTTGATTTTACTTAATAAATAATTGAATGAACAATGACGTTAGTTTTGTGAAGGGTATATAGCTCAGCCGAATATAGCTTTGTTACTTCTTTAATATAACCGGTTATTTTATTATTCAAATAATGGGAAACATTCTTCGATTATACTGTACACACGGCAAGAAAATATCGAGGTTCTCTATTCTGGGTTTGAACCTTGGTTGATCTACTGGGTTCGCTATACAAACTTTTGAGAGCGAACCTACTAGATTCATATTGAAAATTGCTGTGAACCCCGATAAATTGTGACCTTCTCTGATTTCGATAGCAAATTATCGCTAATTTATCTGAACTAGGTGTGATACCAAAATGTAAGCAACTAGCTTATTACCCGCGAAAATGATTGTATTGAAAACAGAAAAAAGAAATTCAAAGATATTCGTTTAAAATATAGCGTTTAAGCACCGTTTAAAATAAAATATACCAATTTCATTTATATTTTCTGCTTTTCACCGCATTGACAGAGTTTTCAGATAGTAAATGACTTACTGGTAATTAATACCGACCTTAAAAGAATAAAGCTAGAAGATCTCCTAATGCATAGATCCATTTTAATTAAATTTCCTGAAATTCGAAATGTAAAAGAATAAAATGGATAGTTAAATATGTTCGAACTTAATAGAGAGAACACAAAAATTTTAAAAAAGGACCTGAAATTTTCATAGAAATAAGTGTTTGTACTTTCCTTAATTTTGAATGGTCAGAGAATAAAACGAGTAAAACAGATTTTTGGAAATTTCTTTTTATCGATTTTGTTTATCCTGAGAAGAGAAGATGAAAAAGGAGAAACGGAATTTTGCTCTTACTAAAGAGCCTTTGGCTCTTATCGTAATTTGTGACCAATGAATGGATGATAAAGTATAAATAAAAGCAGGTAAATCGGTTATTATATATACACCCTAATGAAAGTAAAACAAAAATTAAAAATGCTTAGCTAGATAAACTGACAGGTGTGTAATTTTATCTTTTTCTATTTTATATCTGATTATTATAATAATTATAATCTAATTATAATGAATTAAAAATCATATGTATATCCAATTTTTATTCAGCTACTTGCATAGGTCTAGGTTAACAGATATTACCGGCTTTCAGCTCTTTTCAATTAAAAAAAAAAAAATATATTTTAGATTTTTTAAAGGAAGTAAAAAAGATCGCTTCTTACGCCTATCAACTTAAAAGACTTAAATTCCAATATATCGAAAAAGTACCGAAATTCATGTGTGATTATTTTAAGAGGAGTCGAAAAAGTTCGTTTTTACGTTTCTTCTATTGCTATTCTACTCAAAGGCAAATAATGCTGTTCAAAAAGTAACAAAATGCGCTTTTAATTCATTTCAAAAAGTACCAGATACCTGATCAATTATTTTGAACAGGCTTGCTGGCAATGTTTGAATTTTCTCATATCTTTATTAAGTCTGGATATTCTGAGTTACGGATTTTGCCCTTCTATACCCGCTTTTATTCCTTTACACCGCCCAAAACACCAAAATAAATGAAGAAAACTCAAAATTTCATTTGAGAACATTTTAAGGAAGCAAAATGCTGTTTTCACTGCAGTTACACGACCAAGTTTTGCTATCAAGATTTTTACATGTACTGCTTGTCAAAATTCACAAAAATTGACAGCTGTGGCGCAGGCTGCACTCAATTTCATATCAATATTGTATCAAGATGGCGTCACGAAGAAAACTAAAAATGTTAATTTCATTAAAATTATTAGAAATAATAAAAGAAAATGCGGAAAAAGAAAAAAACGAGGACAGAAGGAAATAAATATCGATATGATGGAAGATTCATGTTCCACAGAACTTCGTGGCTTCTGTATAATTGTATGAATCGAAGCACATCATTATATTTATTATTTTTGTTCACAAACATTATTTTTGTGTTTTAAAGTTATGTTTATCACTTTTTATTATTTATTTTGAAAAAGACAGCAAAAACTAAAATAGCAAAAATTAAGAAAGCCAAAATAGTATGTATTTATAAACAAAGCGGGAAAAATGGCGTCAGCTGTTTTCTTGATTGTAACTTGATATACTTCTATGGATTGAAAAATTGTCGACAAGTTCGCTTCAATTTTGGAAATTGTGAGTGTATTAGAAAAAATGAGTGTGTTAAAAATTGGTAAGCAAAACTTGATCGTGTAACCACCGTGTTAAATATTTTTGTTCCACTCATACTTTTATTTATAAGTGAAATTGAAAGAAAGTGCTAAAATTATCGTTTTATTCCCTGTAATACCAAATTTCAGAAAACTATCACACACTTGTCCATTTTTTCATTAGCCTTCACGAATCTTTTTAAATTTGTGCTACATGCATTAGATCTTAGTACAGAAATACCGATTTGACCCGTTTTCCCATAAATTCTAATATATCAAAAGTACCGAAATCCATTTAAGAAGAGTAAAACCACGTTTTTACTTTTTTACTGTTACTATCCCTCTTAAAAATAAATGCTGTTCAAAAATGTACCATAGTGTAGTTTTTACACATTTTATCCCCATAAAATCAACTGATTTTTTACAGCCTTTTCGGACCTTTTTAAATTTTTGTTATGTCTTAAGTCTGAAGATACTAAATTTCCGGTTTTACTCTTTTTACTCCCTTCCGGCCCAAATTTAAAAAATACCATTTTAGTGGATCTATATGTTAGTAAAGCAACATATGTACGAAATTTCAACATCCTAGCTTTAGCCGTTTGGGCTGGGCGTTTATTACCCAGTCAGTCAAGTCACAGTTTTATATATATAATAGATGAGAAAACATAAACGAAAAGTAAAAAACTGTGAAAAAATTATCGAATATATGTAATTTGTGGTTATTTTATCATTAAAAATAAAAAAGGAAAATATGAAGCAAATAACAATTTTATATTTTTTACGAAAATCTTAAAAACACAACAATTGCACCAAATCAAAATGAACCTTTCGTTTGACAAATTGGTTCCGCCATACAAAAATTAATTGTTGTTTTTTGTTGTTGTAGGGAAAACGCCACCTTATAGTGAATTTGCCTTGGTGTGAACGAAAGTACACAAAGAAAGAAATTATATACTACCGCAATGTAACTTGACTGAGAGAGAGAGAAGAGAGAGAGTGAGAGTGGTAAACATATGCATTATAGAAACACTTGTCGTCTGGAAAAAGCACATTACACATTTTTATTCGACGTAAGCCCAAAGTTTATTTATACTTTTCATTTATATGTATGTAACTAGACAATAATTTTTGGTTGACGATACTTAAAAACTAAATCCATTATAACGACTTTCCGAACATAACGTTTTATCATAATATTTTTGTTAGATTTTACTCATTCATGTACTCATGTTACAGTGATTTTGTTTTAGTACGAATAAACATTTTCTTTAATATACGTTTAGGTTATTTCAAAACCAAACATCAGTCAAAATCCGTAGTTGGAATCTTGTTTGTACTTGTTTTAATGAAGAAACCAAAAGAAAAACTTGAACTTGTATCATTCACATAATGATTTGTGTTGTAAATAAGACACGCTTATACAATCCGACACACATACATCAGTGATGGAAAAGTTGGTACGATCATACTTTTTTTGACACTATTTGATTTGGTAAAATGCCGTGTTGCTCCCCTGTTACATTTGATACTCTCATTGATACGTCTAAGACCATTGATTTTCTTAAATTCATTTGTTGTAGCATATCGCCTTCATCACTTACACTATGCAACAGACAAAAAACATTGGATGTTCACTATATTTTTTGATGCTTACCTAAATAACTTCAAAAAAATCATACCTAAATTACAAAGCTTAATGCTAACATAATTTATAATTTTTTACACAAAATTGTTTTTAAGTTATGAGCAGGGTTCGGATCAACTAGAATCTCAATTTTAGAAAAAAGTTCCAAAAAACGTATCCATAGAATTTGAAAACTTCATGGTTTTGTATTTAGGTAGCATAACACATCAAAAATATAGTGGTCATCCAATGTCAGAATATTTTTTTCATTTGTTGCGTAGTGGTATAGTTTATGAAAATGACAACTCTAGTTCTTATTATATCTTCTTATTTTGTTTTACGTATTCGTTTTGTTTTTTCACAATGTAATTACATGGGGTAGCTGCAACAAAACAGCTGTTACGTTTTGATAGAATTGTCAATCTTAATACAAAAAGAACTAGTAATTTGAGCTTTTGAGAGTGATCGGTCACTTTCTTTAATCGTAGGTAAAATGAGCTTTTATGTATTGATTTATGGTTTTTGATAACTTTTGTTTTCATAAGATTTTTTACATATAACGATTTGTTGCTCTTAAGGTTAAAGAAGAACTCTCAGAAAAATTTCTTGATACCGAAATGAAAATCACATTTCCCATCACTGACATTACTATGCTATTCAGGTCTATTTTCAAGGAATAACCGGTTAACCATAAAATAATGTAAGTTTATGACTAGAGCAATACGTTTATTTAATTAAGAGCATAAACACCAGCCGTTAAAGCGTTTCATGCCATTTTCAGTGCGACAATTTAACCTGACTTTGAATGAACAAACTAAAAAATATGATTGCTTTTGAAAATTCGCCGATATTTACATACATACATACATATGTATATATGTATGTATATGCGCAAGACACAAAAAAGCGTTAGTACAATTGACGTAATGATAGTTTCTACATATGAATGGTTAATTTCAAGAGGAAAATTTTAATATTCATAAACAAAAATTAATACCCTCGTGCTATTGATCTGAGGTCTAATGTATATATTTACATATGTATATAAAAATATGTGCAGATGAATTGAATTTAAAATGAAGTTTTAGGTCTGTTTTGATATGTTATATTATCTATTTGCCAAAATTTCGCTGCTTTCCTTCTGATAGTTTCTTCAGTGCAATAATATTTTTTACAAATAATAATTATAAATAATACTTTTTGGTCTTATTGGTCTATTTTGTTGTCTTTTTGTATAATTATGTTTTGTGTCATTATCAAAGTACCTTTTTGCAAAAAATATTTTTAATGCCGAATATGTATGTGTTTTGGAAAATGAAAGTACAAAATGGAGCACTCTCTAAAAATACGAAAAGCTTGGAAATCAAACCTTTATATAAAAATATATGAGACCAGAAAAGTAATTTAGCATTTGAAGCCCAGTTAGCTCAAGCTCAAGAATTCAATATAGAAAAATTAATTAAAAGGGCCAAAGAACTAGCATCAGGAGAAAAAAATTTTAATAACCATATATTTTAATTAAACAAATACTCAGAAATAAATTTCTAATGTACAAATAATGGACTAAAACCAAGAAATCAATTTTGAATTTTTAAATTCTTCTATTTTTTTTTTTGTTGAGCAAGCGATGAAAAACATGCGTGGACCATCGTGTTTGTTTTGTTGGACGAATCATGACAATACAAGTTTACGAATGTATTCATGCAGCCTTTGCTTGATGTATTCAAAACCCCTTTGATTTGTGACGTAATCAAGTTTGATTTCAGTAATAATAGTTAGATCTGAGGTTAAAGCTTTCGATAAAATTAATTATCTTGAGGCTTGAAAAAATTTAGATAGTGCGATATTCCGTCAGCTGAAAAAATTAATTTCCAATATACATATGTATGTACATATATAATTTTTTTCCCTATGTACATTTTCAGACATTTTGTTCAAAGCAGCATAATCGAATGTCCTCGTTACCAAAAAATATTTTGCTGAAATTGTTCACATAGAAAGTTTGATTTAAAATCTTAATTAATTTTATAAATATAATAATATGGCCAAACGATTTATACTGTGTTCAGATAGCCACCTAAATTGAGATAATCGCAATTAACGTCTTTATTGAGCTCAATTTATCATAAAAAATTTTTAATTATAAATTGAGCAATTTGTGGATAATTGTTCATTTATTGAATAAAATTTTAAATGAAACACTGTTTATTGGTGTTCTTACTTCGTAGTAAGATGAATTTATCTACTTTTCTTTTTTTTTGGTAAATTAATAAACTGAGTTTGTATCTTTAGTAAGTGGCTGAATTAAATGTTTGTGTCTTTAATTTTTACTTACGCGCTCAATTTAGTATGTGTGAACACTAAGAATTATCTTCGCAATTTACCGAATATAAAGCAATTTATTTTGTGTATATGAACAGGGTATTAGTATAATTTTTCTAATCATTAAAATTTTCAAACTAAATTTCTTCTAGTTACAAAAAATAAATTGAAGAAGAATTATTCCTCGTTTTCTCATAAATACATAATATTTTTCGTTGCATGCTTTCAACTTGATGAAGAATTTTCTGCCAAGAAGCTAACCATATTGTCGCAACAATGTCTTCGCAATTGACCACAAACTCGATTCGATTAAGATCGGGATGTGGAGGCCCTAAATTACTTTAAGATTTTGTCCAGATAACCTCCTTATAATTTTTGCGTATTATATGCACAATCTACAAACTATAGAAAAAAAACCTATTGCCTGAGATACACGATTCGCTTTCCGAAATTGCTAAATTGGCATCGCTCAGCACAAACCTTAAAACGAGCGAAACAAATGAAATTGAGCTCACGAGCCGAACTTTTCCCCTAGTCTG